>CAUYQU010046404.1:0-112650 GCA_963574635.1 Cheracebus regulus | reverse complement strand
TCCATTGTTAAACACAATTATTGGCATAAAAGAGGTTTTTAATACCCATTTTTAGACTGTATTCTAGCCTGGGCAATAAAACAAGAATCCCATTCTCTCTCCCTCTTTCTCTTCCTCTTTCTTTCTCTCTTTCATTTTTTTTTCTTTCATTTGCTGTTTCTTTCTTTCTCCTTTTCTCTCTTTTTCTAAAATCTCTTCCTCTTTCTTTCTTTCATTCTTTTTTTCTTTCTTTTGATGTTTCTTTCTTTCTTTCTTTCTCCTTTTCTCTTTTTCTAAAATCTCTTCCTCTTTCTTTCATTCTTTTATTCTAAAAAAAGAAATAAAAATAAAAATAAAAAAAATAAATACTTGAATGAAAGAATGAAGTAAGCAGCCCAGTGTAAAGAGAATACCTCATACAAAGTTCAGAGGCCCAGGAGTTAGAAGATGGTAAAACTGTTCACAAGAAGAAGCATGAAGAAGGAGGGTGCCCAACAGGAAATGGCTCCATGCAAAGAGAGCTGGCTCTGGTGAGACTTGGCCTCCAACCCTTTGGGGGAACAAGGTGGGAAATGAATTAAAATAGTGGGAATTGGCAGAAGACAGTGATGGAAAAAAACCTGAAACCATAAGCAACTCCTCAAGGTATATAATGACAAGTTTCATTGATCACGTCTTCTCGTAAATAAAAAAGAATTCCAGGGAAGAAGGCCCTTTGTGTTTTTGTTTAGTCTTTGAGATAGAGTCTCGCTCTGTGGCCCAGGCTGGAGTGCAGTGTCACGAGCATAGCTCACTGCAGCCTCGCCCTCCAGAGCTCAATCCTCCCACCTCAGCCCCGCCAAGTAGCTGGTACTACAAGCACATGCCATTATACCTGGTTAATCTTTGTACTTTTTGTAGAGACAGGGTCCCACTATACTGCCCAGGCTGGTCTCAAACTTCTGGGCTCAAGCAATCTGCCCACCTTAGCCCCCCAAAGTATTGAGATTATAGGTATGACCCATGTCTGGCCCAAGGGAAGACACTTTGAACAGTTCGTTTTCAAGCAAGAAACTCAATTAAATAGGAATTTTGTTAAACTAACTGAACTCTTGCAAACTGGAATGTCATCTTTCTGGGATCAGCTGATTTAAAATTTGTTACTAATCTTGAAGGTAGGTAAGATCAAAAGGCATCCCAGATCTTCGGAATTCCTTTAGTATTTACTAAGTGCCTGGTAGGTTAAAGTCATTATCCCAAAATCTAGTTACAATGTTAGTACTAGACAAACACATCCACATCTATGAGCTTTTGACCTTACATGATAACTTTAGAAACTAGCTCTCATTAACAGAAGACATCAAGGTAAGTGAAATGTGACTGCAACATACTGAGACAGAAATAGTAGCTGACATGCAGCGTTCTTAATGGATGTCAGGCACTGCTCTACATGCTTTTTATGTATTAAGTCATTTAATCTCCCTGCTAACCTTAAGTGACAGGTACTATAAAGAAACTGAAATGCAGGTAAGTGAGGCAACTGGCCCAGGATTACAGCTAGGAAGTAGCAAAGCTCCATTTCAAAGCTAGACAGCCTGGCTCCAAGCCCAAGAGCCTATCCACCTGGGTCTTCTGCACCTTATGTGCCAATGTTGCCTGGAGGGGAGAGAGCACCTGTCTAGGGTGACCCTGGGCTGGGATCTGAAAGACAAATATGGCTCTGATGAACAGGGCACTTTAAAGCCATTCCAAAAACACATGCGTGTGCATACATGTACACAAAAAGATATGCTCAACAGACATCATTTAATGCAACTCAGACAAAGCAGAGGGGTTTCACAGGAATGCAGTGTGGGCCAGGAGTCAGGACACCACTCCAGGGAAAATCTTTCAAGGGAATATGCTCCACTCAGAACATAATGTGTTTAAATACAAATAATATTAAACAGACTTACTTACAAGATGTGCTAACACAGGACCAAAGTGTCCCAGTGAATGCAGTACAGAGTGCCAGGCCCAGCATTTGTACTTATGTCTACATTTCAAGTGAAAAATTATAGGCTGGGTACAGTGGGTCATGCCTATAATCCTAACACTTTGGGAGGCTGAGGTGGGAGGATCGCTTGAGCTCAGGAGTTTGAGACCAGCCTGGGCAACAAAGGGGGACCCCATCTCTACAAAAAGAAAAAAAAAAGTGTGCACAGTGGCATACACCTGCAGTCCCAGCTACTCGGGAGACTGAGGCAGACGGAATGCCTGAGCCCAGGAGTTTGAAGTCACAGTGAACTATGACTATGATACTATACTCCAGCCTGGGTGACAGAGCAAGATCCTGTCTTTAAAAAAAAAAAAAGACGGAGAGAAAGAGAGGGAAGGAAGAATGCTAATTGTGAGTTTATATTCAATTCTATGCCCAGACTGAAGTCTCTCTGTGTAATATTAATAGCTTTAAAACAACAACTACAAAGTATCATTACTATCATCCTTGTTTGGCAACAGTGTATTAACTGGCGCTTGCAACACTTACAAAAACACTTGGGGCACAATGCAAGCCTTAGAAGGCTGCAAACCCAGGTGGTAAAACATTAAAGATTGTTGAAGCTCCTACCAGATACTTTATGAAACAGTTTCTCCCTTTTACCAAAAAGGAAAACTTCATGAGAGAGGGTATGCCAAACAACAGCAGGAAGGTAATGTTACATTTTGGCTGGAGTTGTTCCCCTCACAGAACTATTCACTTTGAAACTGCTGTCAGATTTCAGATTCTGTAAGATACAAAGTCTGTGAAGGGCCTCCCTCCTCTGTGAAAAGCCTCCCTCGGCACCCAAGCCCTGCTAGGTTGTTTGCAGGAACATCTCATCTTATCTATGACAACTCAACAGGAATATTTCATGCAAAATCTTCATGATAAATGATTTGCCTGGGGACACGCATACCACCACGATGTGCCCAAGACCGCCAGCCGATAAAGTCTTCGCAACCAAGTGCGGACACCTAACCCCAACCCACTGTCACCTTCTTACCAAATGTTCCAGATTAATGTCCTACTCCAGATTCAGCCCTTTTCATAAAACACAAAGCTTTCTGCTTTCTATTTGTGAATAAGTAACCTCGCTGCTTTAGATAAATGAAAATCACCTCATTTAAAATGCCTTTTGTGTATATGTAAATTAAAACATTATCACTAGCAGAATTTTTAAACTTCTAGATTAATACTTCAATACTTCTCCTTAAAAATTATCTAAAATTTCTTCTTGAGTTCCCAACATCTCACGCTTTAAATCACTTTCATAAGAAATCTAGAGGAAGAATATTTTCACTAAAAAAAAAAAAAAAAAACGTAACAAAACACTTCAAGACATTATCCAGAAGATAAAAGTTTGCTCATGCCATTCTGTCTCTAGAAAGCCCTTCTAGGGTATCTGTGGCAACAGGATACAGACATCTTTTGTTTCTTTCTTCCTTTACTGAAATGCTCAAAACTTTCCAACAGTCACTCTCACCCTCCCTAGAATTGAGAGTTTCTATAATTGATTCCCTTCCACTTATAATGACAATTTAACCCACCTCAATTGGCAGGTTTTAAAATCAGTCAAAATTAAGAATTGTGGAACAACGTGGCTGACAAAACCACCACTGTTATTTGCATAAACTGACAGAATCTAGGGAATGGGAAGAGGATGTTAGTCTGTGTAAAACCCCCAACCCAAAGTCACAGTAACATGAAGAAAGGTAGGAATTGCCCACTTCATTTGGATGGCAGAAAATCAGTGGGCTCTTTGCAGAACACACACACACACACACACACACACACACACACACACACACACACACACGATAATATTCAGCCTTAATAACTCATTATCTCATTCTGAGCCAAACTTCATACAACTATCTGTAGCCACCAGCATACAGCAGATAGGGAAAATCTTTCAACAGAGAAAATTCTGTCCATTAACCTGAATCATTCCGCAAATTAGGACGAGACCCCATTGTGCTTGAGTTCAATAGTTTGGCTCTGGATGAGAAAAGGCAGTGGATTCTGAGAGCCTTAAGGGAAGGAGGCCACACGCCATCACGGAAGCAGGAAAGATAAGCAGATCTGACATCAGCTCTCAGAGTCACCCTACTCAGCTGCCCCAGCTGAGTGCTGTCCAGTTGAAATATTATACAAAATGAGCCATACGTGTCACTTTATTTATTTAGAGAGGGAGTCACTCTGTCGCCCAGGGGGTAGTGCAGGGGTGCCATCTCTACTCACTGCAACCTCTGCCCCCCCCCCCCCCTTCAAGCAATTCTCTCGAGTAGCTGGAATTACAGGCATGTGCCACCACGCCCAGCTAACTTTTGCATTTTTACTAAAGACAGGGTTTCACCATGTTGGCCAGGCTGGTCTGGAACTCCTGACCTCAGGTGATCAGCTGCCTCGGCCTCCGAAAATGCTGGGATTACAGGCGTGAGCCCCCCCGCCCACCTGGCCTATACATGTCATTTTAAATTTCAAAATAGCCACACTTAAAAAAAAAAAAAAAACGAAAAATAAAAGCAGTGAGATTAACTGTTGTTATTTGTTTTGAGTCAGCGTCGCAGTCTATCATCCATGCTGGAGCACAATGGCACATCTCGGCTCCCTGAAGCCTGAATCTCCTGGGCTCCAAGGATTCGCCCACCTCGCCTTCCAGAGTAGCTAACTACAGGCATGCACCACCAGGCCAGGTTAATTTTTTGTGGAGACAGGGGTCTCACCATGTTGCCCAGGCTGGTCTTCAACTCCTGCACTCAAGCAAACCTGCCTCGGCCTCCCAAACTTTTAGGATGACAGGCATGAGCCTCTGCCCCCTGCCGAGATTAATTTTAATGATAGATTATTTTCGTTCATCCAATTTGCCCCAAACATGGCCAACTGAACAAGCATTTGAGTATAAAACATTACCAATGACATCTTTTCTGTTCTTTCTCATCCTAAGTATTTAAAATCAGATGTCCGTTTCACAGCGGGGACCACAACTCAAACTCCACCCATTTCATGGGCATCATCGTCCCAAACGGCCGGGGCTCAGTGGCCACCGCACTGGCCACGGCAGGTTCTTGGTGGTTCAGTACCGAACATGGGCACCTCCTTTTCATCCCTAGACAGGTGCGGACGGGAAAATACCCAACTCCTGGCAAATCCACCCAGTCCCGACGCAGGCGCGACCTCTGAGACTCCCGCCGGACCGCAGGCGGCCCCACCCCTGCGCTGCCCAGGCCTCACCGGAAGCCCCGCTAATGGGAACTGACAGGTCCGGGTCCTCCCAGGCGGCGCCCCCGCCTCCTCGGACCCCGACGCCTCGCCCCGCCCGGCCCAGAGCTGCGCCCCGCGCGAAAAAATAAAAAAAGAAGGGGGGTGAGAAAAAGGGATGAGCCCAAAATTAATGAGCCAAGCCCTTCGCCGGCACCCCCCCCGCCCCCAAACCCAAGACGATGAATCGGGGTCCCCGCGATCACCAGGGCAGGCAGACATAACAATAAAAAAAATTTTTTTAGTGAAATAACCAAAAAGGAGACATTTTGCCGAGGGATGGCGGGCAGAAGTGGGTCACATTATTCTCGGTGGGGGAAGGGAAAGGCGCGCCCACACGCCCCTCCGCGCGCGCCGGCCGGGACCCCGCTCCCATCAGGGTCCTCTCGAGTCCGCGGTCCCCCGATCGCCGCCCCTCCCCCGCCCCGCCGTCCGTTAACGGCCGCGCGCGAGCACGAGGCGGCGGCGGCGGCGGCGGCGGCGCGCGCGCGCGCGGGCAGGAGCGCGGGGGCGCGCGCTTGCTTCATCCCCAGCGGCGCCCACCTACCCCTACCTGTGGGGACGACGCGCCGGCCGGCGGCGGAAGACAGGCGGAGGCGGGCGGCGGCAGGCGGGCGGCGGCGGCGGCTGCGGGGCCTGGGTGCTCGCTCGCAGGTCTCCCTCGGTTAGCGGTGGCCGCGGCTCGGCTGTGGTCGCGGCGGCGCCCTCTGGCGGCGGGAGGCCGCGCTTGCCGCCCGGGAGACGCCACGATTGGCTACGCCGGAGCTACGGGCTGGGGGCGGTGGCGCCACGTCGGGCCGGGGGCGGGGACCTCGGCGCGCCGTTCAATCCGGAGCCCCGGCGTCGACGCGCGGCCCACCGGGTGAGCCAATGGAAAGGCCACGTTGCGCACGGGACGCGCTGGGACTCAAGACGGATTAACCAGCGCCTGGGTTTTCTGGGGCTTCAGCCGGCGGCGGCCTGAGCAGAAGCGCGGGGAGAGGAGCTACAGTCGGCATCGGGAAGCTCACCCCGGGGCCTGCTTAGCTTGGCGTTTCCTCCGGGGCGCCCTGCTTGCGAAGAGTGACTGCATCCTCAGAAAAACCGTGATTGTTCCCATTCCTACACATGCGGAACGGAGGCGCGGAGCCCAGCGGCAGCCGGGGATCCGGAGACAGCGTCGTTCCAGTTCCATCTGCTCTTGCAGGACCTGAATCCCTGTCCTTCAGGCCCCAGCCCAAACGCCGCCTCGTCCACCTGCATTTTACGGCCAGGTGCCCCGCTGCGGGCACGGCGTCTTGTAAAATGCCCAGCTCAGCAGTGGGCGCGGCAGGGTGCCTGCGCCATAGGATGGAGGGCGAGATCTGGGCCGACAAGCGCCCAAAGAAGACCGTTTTGGACCGTGAAGACCAAAGAAATTCAAGCAGGAAGATGTGACAGGAAAGCCTCTTAGGAGGTGACAGCCATGCAGCCATGCGGGAGGTGGTCCCCAGGCAGTAAACAATGCAAAGGCCCCGAGGCTGGACCCTGGTGTCTGGATAACAGGGAAGGCCTCCTTGGCTGATGTGTGCCAGAGGGTAGAAAGATCTGTGAGTCAGAAGGGCTGCCATGTGGAATTTGGAGTTTGGTATGGATGAGGGTCATTCATTGAGTCTGAACTGGGAGTTCCAAGCTCTGATTTATATTTTAGAAAGTTCTCTCCCGCTACTGTGCAGAGAATGGGCTGTAAGAGGGACAAGAGAAGCGGGGACACTACCTAAAGTGGCTCTTCCAGGGGTCTGGGTCATGTCGATTTACAAACCAGAATATTAGCTCAGGCTGCCATGACAAAATACCCCAGACCAGGCAGATTAGACAACAGGAATTTATTTTCTCTCTGTTTTTTGTTTCTTTGGAGATGGAGTTTCGCTGTTGTTGCCCAGGCTGGAGTGCAATGGCGTGATCTCGGCTCACTGCAACTTCTGCCTCCTGGGTTCAAGCGATTCTCCTGCCTCAGCCTCCCGAGTAGCTGGGATTACAGGCATGCACCACCACACCCAGCTAATTTTGTCTTTTTAGTAGAAACGGGGTTTCTCCATGTTGGTCAAGCCAGTCAAACTCCTGAGCCACCGCACCCAACCTTTCTCACCGCTTTAGAGGCTGGAAGTCTAAGGTCCGGGTGTTGGCAGGGCTGGTTTCTGGTGAGGCCTCTCTTCCTGACTTGCAAACAGCGGCCTTCTCACTGTGTCCTCATATGGCCTTTTCTCTGTGAGTAGGAATCCCTGGTTTGTCTTCCTTTCTTTTAAAAGGACAACAGTTTTATCAGATTAGGGCCCCACCCTGTGACTTACTGGAAGTCACAGGGTGGGGCCCTAATCTGATAAAACTGTTGTCCTTTTAAGGACAATGACTGCCTAAAAGGCCCTATTCAAATAGTCATATTAGGGTTAGGGCTTCAACATAGGGACTGTGTGGTGGGGGTGTGGCGATTGGGAAGTGTTTCAGTCTGTAACACCAGGTAAGTGCTGCAACAGAAATACTGAAGGAGAACTGATGGGCTATGGTTTTAGGGAAGCTCCTCTAAGAAAAGGGTGGATTAGGCCAGGCATGGTGGCTCAGGCCTGTAATCCCAGCACTTTGGGAGGCTGAGGTGAGGAGATCACGAGGTCAGGAGTTCGTGGCCAACGTGGTAAAACTATGTTTCTATTAAATTATCCAGGTGTGGTGGTGGGCGCCCGTAATCTCAGCTACTGGGGAGGCTGAGGCAGGAGAATCGCTTGAACTTGGGAGGCAGAGGTTGCAGTGAGCCATGATAGCACCACTGGCACTCCAGGCTGGGTGACAGACCAAGACTCCATCTCAAAAAAAAGGGGTGGATTCTTCTCATGGTCAGAGAAGAACCCACCTCATCATTCAGGCCTCAGCTCCAACAGCCTCTCACGGAGAGGTTTTCCCTAATAGCCCATCTGAAAGTTGCTCAGTAACACATCGCCCTATCTGATCTTCCAAGCAGTCATTGTGATCTGAAATGACCTTGTCTAGTCCTGTTACCAGAAGTCTCTGGAGGTCTCTGGATGCCTTTGAGACCCCAGCTCCAGCCAGTTTCCAGGTTCTTAACACCATGGAGAGAAAGAATTCAAGAAGGAGTTAGAGTGAAGCAAAGGGCAAGACGCTTTTTTTTTTGGGGGGGGACAGGATCATCTCACTCTGTCACCAGGCTGGCATACAAAGGCAAAATCATGGCTGACTGTAGTCTTGATCTCCCATGCTCAGGTGATCCCCCACCTCAGCCTCCTGTAGCTGGGACAATTTTTTTTTTTAAGAGACAGGGTTTTGCCATGTTACCCAGGCTGGTCCCAAACTCCTGGGGTCAAGCAATCCCACCTCGACCTCCCAGAGTGCTGGGATTGCAGATATAAGACACTGCACCCAGCTGCAAGAAGCTTTTATTACGAAGTGAACATATACATTTAAGAGAGAAGTACACCAGCCACAGTGGCTCACACCTGAAATCCTAGCACTTTGGGAGGCCAAGGCGGGCCGATCACGAGGTCAAGAGATTGAGACCATCCTGGCCAAGATGGTGAAACCCCATCGCTACTAAAAATACAAAAATTCACTGGGCAGTGGCATGTGCTATAGTCCCAGCCACGTGGGAGGCTGAGGCAGGAGAAACTCTTGAACCCAGGAAGCAGAGGGTGCAGTGAGCCGAGGATCACGCCACTGCACTCCATCCTGGCAACAGAGCAAGACTGTCTCAAAAACTAAAAAAAAAAACGAGAGAGAAGTGCAGGCATGCCTGTGAGAATGAGTCTCTCACAACGGAGTTTGAGTTTCTAATTTTATGGGTGTTTTTTTAAATTACAAGATGGAATTATCATTAGGCTTTCTGGAAAAGGAGGGGATTTCAGGGACCTCCACCCCAGTTACTACCCCTTTTCTTCCTTATTTGGGTTTGCCTGGAGGAAACATGGACATGCCACCCTGGCCGAGTTTTGGCCATCCTCTCTCCCTTGGGTTTTCTGTTATCATGTGGTTTCTTTGCCTAGTTCCTGTTTTAGCTGTTGTTTGGCTTTTTCCATCCTCCTTTGACCACCCAGTACCGTTCCTGTCTCAGGCATTTGGGCTCTTGTTTGTGGTCTGCCTCCACCCCTACAGGAGAGCAGAGACCCTGTTACTTTTTTTTTTTCCAAGACGGAGTTATGCTCTTGTTGCCCAGGCTGGAGTGCAATGGCACAATCTCTGCTCACTGCAACCTCTGCCTCTTGGGTTCAAGCGATTCTCCGGCCTCAGCCTCCCCAGTAGCTGGGATTACAGGTGTCCACTACCCTGCCCAGCTAATTTTTGTATTTTTAGTAGAGACGGGGTTTCACCTTGTTGGCCAGGCTGATCTCAAACTTCTGACTTCAGGTGATCCGCCTGCCTGGACCTCCCAAAGTGCCAGGATTACAGGTGTGAGTCACCCTGCCCAGCCCAACCCTGCTTCTTTTGTCCTATATTCTCAGCCCCTCGATAGTGCCTAGCACCCCTTAAATACTTCTGGAGTGGACTCAGTGAGCCTAAGGCTAAGTTCTGATTAGAATCGTGAGTAGGAGATACCCTAATGCAATGGTGCAGGTAGAAAAGAAAAAAGCCTGGTGCGGTGGCTCACACCTGTAATCTCAGCACTTTGGCAGATCCCTGTAATCCCAGCTATTTGGAAGGCTGAGGCAGGAGAATCACTTGAACCTGGGAGATGGAGGTTGCAGTAAGCCAGGATCATGCCACTGCACTCTAGCCTGGGCGACAAAGGGAGACTCCATCTCAAAAATAAAATAAAAGAAAAAAAAAGAGCTCTTGTGATTGCTTTGGGTCCACCTGGGTAATCTAAGATGGTCTTATCTCAAGATCATAGCTTAATCACAACAGCAAACTCCCTTTTGCCAGGTAACAGGTTACTGGAGTTAGCATGTGGACATCTTTGGGGAGCCACTATTCTGCCTACCACAGAGAACAAAGTAAAGGATGTCTTTGTATGGGGGGCCTGCTTCCTGGGATCCCATCTCCACTCCTTGCTGAGGTGATGACACTATGTATTCCCCAACACCTGGCAGCACTGGGCACTATTATGCTAAGGAAAATAGACTGAGTCATTCCTCAGGCTTCCACTCTAGTGAGAGAAATTTTCAGTTTCTTCTTTGGATGTTACACTGATACATACACTCTCTAAGGACCTATCATATGCCCCATGCCTTGTGCAAGGCACCTGAGGCTAAAAAGTTGGATAAGACAAGATGCCTGCCCTCAACCAGCCTACAGTCAGGTTGAGGGGACAGACTCTGTGCATCAGTGGTTCTAGGGGTGGCCAGGGTAGGCAGAGGAGTCTGTGGAGCCACCTAGGAGTGACCTCTTCATTCTCTCCAGAAATATTTACAGAGCACTTACTCTGTGCCAGGCACTATTCTAGATGCATGGGATGTGTCAGTGTACAGAACCAAGATCATTATCCTCATGAAATTTACATTCCAGGAGAGTGAAATAGAAAACAAAAAGTAAATCATAGAGTATGTTAGGGGATGCTAAGTATTACGTTTAAAGAAAAAGTGGGGGTGGGCAGAAGCCAGGCACGGTGACTCCGCCTGTCATCCCAGCATTTTGGAAAACTGAGGCAGAAGGATCGCTTGAGGCCAAGAGTTCGAAACTACTTTGGGCCCCATGGAGAGACAACGTCTCTACAAAAAAAAGGGGGCGGGGCAGGAGAAGGGGGAAGACGTAGAAGCAATCAGTACTTAAAGATCTGATATAGATGCTAGATTAAGAAGTAGGGTAGTTATCAATGAATGCTGTGAAGAAAAGACACCATAAAGGAGATGGTGACAGGCTATTCTGGGCACACTGCCTGTGGAGTAGCCTTGCTCTGCAAGGAGCAGGTTTTTGGTTTGCTTTTTGTTGTTTCATTTTTTTAAATAAAAATGTAATTTTAACCAGGCACAGTGGCTCACACTAATAATCCCAAAAGTTTGGGAGGCCAAGGCGGGCAGATCACCTGAGGTCAGGAGTTCAAGACCAACCTGGCCCACGTAGCAAAACTCTACTAAAAATACAAAAATTAGCTGGGCATGGTGGTGTGTGCCTGTAACCCCAACTACTTGGGAGGCTGAGGTAGGAGAATCACTTGAACCCGGGAGGCAGAGGTTGCAGTGAGTCGAGATTGCACCACTGTACTCCAGCCTCTGTCTCAAAAAATAATTTTTTAATCAATTAAAGGGGGTGGTGGGGAAGCCAAGTCATACAAAAGGGGTTGCAGATTCATTCCTGTAGGGGTCCAGCAGTGACCGAATGAGTGGAGCCTGCACAGGCATCACTGGCACTCAGTAGACTGGCGCACCCTGCCCACGATGGCTAAGGTAACAACTGCTTCCCAGCCCTCTTCATTGTTGCCATGTGATCTACAAATGCAGCTTTGCCAGAAATTCCAGGCATATTTCAAGATTAGCAAGAAATTGGGATTTTATTACAACAAGTATCCCTATTTTGAAAAGCTAAGTAGAAAAAAATACTATACAGTACAAATAAGCCATGTCCATAGGCAGCATTGAGCCCATGAGCCACCCACTTGCAACATCTCTTAACTAAAGATATGGATAGATCTTAGGACAGACCTAGATTCATTGGTGGAAGTTATGAGGTAGTCACCAGATATTGTAGCAAATACCATAAAAAATACAAATGGGGCAGGTGGGTGCAGCAGGAATAAAAAACAAATACAGATGGGGCCAGGTGGGATGCCTTACACCTGTAATCCCAGCACTCTGGGAGGCCGAGGCAGGCAGATCACCTGAGGTTGGGAGTTTGAGACCAGCCAGACCAATATGGAGAAACCTTGTCACTACTAAAAATACAAAATTAGCTGGGCGCGGTGGCACATGCCTGTACTCCCAGCTCCTCGGCAGGCTAAGGCAAGAGAATCTCTTGAACCCAGGATGTGGAGGTTGCTGTGAGCTGAGAACACACCATTGCACTCCAGCCTGGGCAATGAGAGCGAAATTCTGTCTAAAAAAAAAAAGAAAGAAAAAAAAGACAGGGCCTCTCTCAGTGGCCCAGGCTGAAGTACAGTGGCGTGATCAATTACAGCTCGCTGCAGCCTCAGTCTCCTGGGCTTAAGCATTGCTTCCACCTCAGACTCCTGAGTAGCTGGGACTGCAGGCTCATGCCACAGTCTTTTTTAATTAAGAAAGAAAGAAAAAAGAAAACAAGGGCTGCTCTTTCCTTTGCTTTTGGTTTTACTGAAGTATATTAGCTTTCGAGTTCAGCCTTCTTGCTCGCCTTGAATCCTCCACACCTCTCTGCATGTCGTACCTGTTTGCAGCTGTATCAGGAGTCAGTATATAGGATTATTTCAAGTTGCCTTGGTTTTCCCTTCAGCTGGGCACCAAAGTAAGTGTCTCAGTAAAATAACCCATCTTCCAGCACCCATCCAAAAAATTGGGAATTACTTCTCCTTGGCCTATGCGGTCCCTGGATACCAGCTTCCATAGTGGCAGTTCAGCGTTATGTACAAAGTTATCTGAGATTCTCAGCAGGAGCTAGCATGCACACATACCAAAAGTGTCCAGTTTTTAAAAATATATTCACTGGGCTGGTTGAGGTGACTCATACCTGTAATCCTAGCACTTTGGGAGGCCAAGGAAAGCAGATCCCTGAGGTCAGGTATTTAAGACCAGCCTGGCCAACATGATGAAACTCCATCTCTACTAAAAATGCAAAAATTAGCCTGGCAGGATGGTGGATGCCTGTAGTCCCAGCTACTCGGAGGCTGAGGCAGAATTACTTGAATCCAGGAGGGAGATGTTCAGTGAGCGGAGACTGTGGCATTGCACTCCAGCTGGGGTGACAGAGCAAGACTCCATCTCAAAAAAAAAAAAAAAACTATATATACGTATATATATGTACACACACACACACACGGGCACACAGAACTTAAGTTCCCCCAAAAGGAAAAAGGTGTTTTGTATGGCAATAAACATAGTGACTCATTTAAGCTCTCCCAAATAAGTACAAGGTGAATATTTAAGATGTTATGAGTAGGTAGCGCAATTGTGGAAAGAGAGGGGCTTTGGAGTCTGGGAAGCATGCAGGAAAGTCCTCACTCCTTACCCATCTGGGTGGCCCTAGGCAAGTATCTTTCAGAGGCTTGAGTTCATCTTTAAATGTGGCTAATGATCCCCCTGGCAAAATGATGATTAAATAACATATATAAACCACCTGGCACAGAGACTGTTCAATAAATAGCAGATCCTTTTTTTTCCCCTTGCCTAGACTAAAGTGCATGGCACAATCACAGCTCACTGCAACCTCAGCCTCCTGGGGCTCAAGCAGCCTTCCCACCTCAGCCTTCCCAGTAGCGGTGACTACAGGCACCCACACCACCATGCCCGGCTAATTTTTGTATTTTTTGACAGAGACAGGGTTTTGCCATTTTGCCCAGGCTGGTCTCGAACTCCTGGGCTTAAGCAATCTGCCCACCTCGGCCTCCTAAAGTTCTGGGATTATAGGTGTGAGCCACCGTGCCCAGCCTAGCAGTTATAGTTTCCGCTATGAATGGAGTAATCTTTCCAGCAGTAATCTTTGGGAAGGGAAGGGGCACTTGCATGCACATGCCCTATCCCCAGAGATTGCAAGGCATGCTCCCCAGACCCCCTGGGAGTGACTGCCTTGGAAGAAGATGTTCCTGAGTGGGAGGATGGAGGGACACAGATCCCTCAGGTGCACTGAGGTGGAGAAATGGTCAGGAGTCTCTGCTTTTAAAATGAAGCTTAAGAGATACGCCCACCATCTGGGGGCCATTAGCACCATGTTACCTACTGAAATGAACTGACCACAGGACCAACCTCAAATAAGAACAAATAACAAAAATGACCTGTTTGCAAATATTACAGACTTGTGCCAGAAAAGAAGTACCTTCCATTTTCTGGCACTCAAAATATGAAAGAAACATTTAGTACTCAAAATGTGCTCAATCTTTGCCAAATGGCCTCAGGACACTTTGACAGGCCACACGCATTGAATTTTGTCAGTACTCCGGGAAATCTTAATGTGCAGCCTACAAAGTTTAATGTTACATTTCTGTTGAGTAATCACTGTGAGACCGGGCACAATGGCTCGTGCCTGTAATCCCAGCACTTTGGGAGGCCGAGGTGGACAGATCACCTACGTCAGGAATTCAAGACGAGCCTGGCCAACATGGTGAAACCCTGCCTCAAAAAATATAAAAGTAGCCGGGCATGGTGGCGCATTTCTGTAATTCCAGCTACTTGAGAGGCCGAGGCAGGAGAATCACTTGAACCTGGGTGGCAGAAGTTGCAGTGAGCCAAGATTCCAACACTACACTTTAGCCTCGGCAACAAGAGCGAAAGTCGCACAAAAAAAAAAAATTTAAAGAAAAATGAAACATGCTGTTTGAGGATCCCCAAACGTGTGGATTTGGGAAATGAACTATAGAATAGAAAGAAGCAAAAACACAGATTAAGGGAACCTGATACATTGGGGTGCAGGGTCTGAGACCTTTGTCTTTTTTTTTTTTTTTTTCAGAGGGAGTCTTGCTCTGTTGCCAGGCTGGAATGCAGTGGCGCGATCTCAGCTCACTGAAACCTCTGCCTTCTGGGTTCAAGCGATTCTCCTGTGTCAGCCTCCCAAGTAGCTGGGATTACAGGCATGTGCCACGCCCAGCTAATGTTTGTATTTTTAGTTGAGGTGGGGTTTCACCATCTTGGCCAGGAAGGTCTCCATCTCTTGACCTTGTGTAATCCGCCTGCCTCAGCCTCCCAAAGTGCAGGGATTACAGGCATGAGCCACTGCGCCCAGTTGACCTTTGTCTTTATGTAAAAATGTCAGGATATGCAAGTGATAACTTAAAACCTTAAAATCAAAAGACTACACCCCACTGACACCACAGGTTAAAAGATACTAATCACCTCAAAGGAAACTACTGTCAAGCTCCTTTAATTCAACTAATCAACAATATTATGCTAACTGCTTTTTTTTTTTTTTAACATGTTCAAGGATCATAAATTTTACTCAGACTTTTATATCATTTGGCAGGGAGCCAAGGCACATTTGGAAATTCGCAGAAACCATAAACATAAAAAAATACATAAGTCTTCCGTTAAGTAACCACACAAATATTTCCAAGAACACATCCAAAGCCACTTTCCCTCTGGGAAGCTGTTATAAAATGTACTTAGCAGGCTGGGCGTGGTGGCTCATGCCTGTGATCCCAGCACTTTGGGAGGCCGAGGCAGGTGGATCACCTGAGGTCAGGAGTTCGAGACCAGCCTGGCCAACACGGTGAAACCCCGCCTCTACTAAAATCATAAAATTAGCCGGACGTAGTGGCACGTCTGTAATCCCAGCTATTTGTGAGGCCGAGGCAGAAGAATCGCTTGAACCTGGGAGGCAGAGGCTGCAGTGAGCCGAGATTGCACCGCTGCACACCAGCCTGGGTGACAGAATGAGACTCCACCTCAAAAAAAAAAAAAAAGTGTATTTAGCCCAGACCTACCTCTGCTGTTCTAGATGGATTCATAGTCAAATTTTAAATCACAGATTTCTAAGACACATTTGCAAAAAAGGAATAAATGTGAATGTTAAATCAAAATCCTGGTAATCTGATAGTGCTATAAATGTGAACTATCACAAAAAATCAATTAGAAGGACATGCAAATGAAAAACCTCAGTCACCTCTGCTTCCTAACATCATTCATCCTTCAAGTGTAATATTTAAGGTATGTGCCTTCATTACAAAAGGTGTTTCTGGCCAGAGGCAGTGGCTCACGCCTGTTATCCTAGCAGTTTGGGAGGCTGAGGTGGGCGGATCAAACCTGAGGTCAGGAGGTACAGACCAGCCTGGCCAACATGGTGAAACCCCATGTCTACTGAAAATACAAAAAAATTAGTTGGGCATGGTGGTGGGTGCCTGTAATTCCAGCTACTCGGGAGACTGAGGCAGGAAAATCACTTGAACCCGGGAGGTGGAGGTTGCTGAGTGAGCTGAGATGGTGCCATTGCACTCCAGCCTGGGCGACAAGAGCAAGACTCCATCTCAAAAAGAAAGCAAAAACAAAAGGTATTTCTGTGAGCATGCACACTCTAAGTGCATACATGCAGAGAACTAAATATCCCAGCATGCACGTGTGTGTGTGTGTGTGTGTGTGTGTGTGTGTCCCTGCCTTCCCTTTTGGAAGAAAAAGATACAACCAAAATGTTCATATATGTTTATTTCATATACATTTATTATAGGATGGACTTAGAGCTGGTATTTTTTTTCCCAAAATATATATAACTAGGTTTTCAGTAGTCTTGGGTTCAGGTAGATTTCTTAGTGCTTCTCAGTTCAAATGTTAGTTTTTTTCACCTGTTCTGCAAAATCGGTGAAGTCTTTTTTCCCAGCTTGGATCAGGGAAAGGATTTAGAATCTGCTAATTTGGCCGGGCACGGTGGCTCATGCCTGTAATCCCAGCACTGCAGGAGGCTGAGGTGGGTGGACCACACAGTCAGGAGTTCGAGACCAGCCTGACCAAGATGGTGAAATCCCGTCCCTACCAAAAATACAAAAATTTGCCAGGTGTGGTGGCACTTGTTTGTAATCCCAGCTACTCTGGAGGCTGACGCAGGAGAATCGCTTGAACCTGGGAGGTGGAGGTTGCAATGAGCAGAGATCTTGCCACTGCATCCTAGCTTGGGGAACAGAGTGAGACTCTGTCTCAAAAAATAATAAAATAAAATATGCTAATTTATCCACAGAACATATGACAGTGGTTTGACACCTTTTTTGTTAAGAGGATGTCAAAATCTGGCAATGAAGTTGCTCTAACCAGATTTGAACTAGAATATTATAAGTCAAATCTTACCAGGAGGAGCCCAAGTCTTAGTGATTCAAATACCCTTTGGGGGCCAGATCCCTTTCAAGTACCTCACTGGTATTTTCTTTCAAGGAGTTATGAGTGTATATGTCAAGAATTTTTTGGCTGGGCACAGTGGCTCACACCTGTAATCCAAGTGCTTTGGGAGGCCGAGGCAGGTGGATCACCTGAGGTCAGGAGTTTGAGACCAACCTGGCCAACATGGTAAAACCCTATCTCTACTAAAAACACAAAAAAATCAGCTGGGCTTGGTGATGCAAGCCTGCAATCCCAGCTACCAGGGAGGCTGAGGCAGGAGAATCACTTGAACCCGGAAGGCAGAGGTTGCAGTGAGCTGAGATTGTACCACTGCACTCCAGCCTGGGCAACAGAGCAAGACTCCATCTCAAAAAAATGAAGAAAACGAATTTTTTAGTTATAAGATACTTTAAGTAGTGAGCCCTAATTAACAAGGTTAAGGGGAAGAAAGGAAATTTATGAGCTCCTAGAATTTAATTGTCCAAGGCCGGGAGCGGTGGCTCATGCCTGTAATCCCAGCATTTTGGGAGGCGGACAAGAACAGATCAGGTCAGGAAACCATCCAGGCCAGCATGGTGAAACCCCATCTCTACTAAAAATACAAAAATTAGCTGGGTGTGGTGGTGTGCACCTATAGTCTCAGCTATTCGGGAGGCTGAGGCAGGAGAATCACTTGAACCCGGGAGGCGGAGGCTGCAGTGAGCCAAGATCACGCCACTGCCCTCCAGCCTGGCGACAGAGTGAGTCTGCATCTCAACAAACAAACAAACTTAATTGTCTAGGTAAGTCTGGTGTCAGTATCATCAGAAACTCAGGCATTCTCTCTTCATCTGTCAGTTCCGCTTTCCATTCTCAGGCTGACCCACCCCTTGGGACAGTGTAACTGCCAGCAGTTCCAGCCTTCGGTGTTATTTTCTCAGCAACTCCCACAAAGCCTTGCTCTTACAAACATTTCCATAAATACCTGGACGTGACTCATTGGCCAGAACTGGGTCACACTCTTACCTGTGGAGGGTGTCCAGGTTCTTGACATTTTAAATAAAGAATTTGACGAAACGCACAAACAAAGCAATGAAAGAAAAGCACAGATTTTTTGAAACGAAAGCACACTCCACAGAGTGGGGAGCAGGTTAGAGGAAGTGGCTGAAGATTGTTGGTTATGGAATTTTCTAGGTTTTAAATACCCTTCGGAGGTTTACCATTGGTTACTTGGGTATGTCCTATGTAAATGAAGAGGATAAAGTGAAGTTACAAAGTTACTTACTTGGTGTACACCCTATGCAAATGAAGAGGATGTTTCCTGTCATAGCAGACATGAATTTACAAAGTTATTTACTTGGGCACAGAAATTCGGGGTTTTGGCCAGGGGAAGTGGCTCACGCCTGTAATCCCAGTACTTCTGGAGGCCAAAGTGGGCGGATCACGAGGTCAGGAGTTCAACCAGCCTGGCCAACATGGTGAAATCCCATCGCTACTAAAAATACAAAAATTACAGATGCCTGTAATCCCAGCTAATTGGGAGGCTGAGGCAAGAGAATTGCTTGAACCCAGGAGGTGGAGGTTGCAGTGAGCCAAGATCGGGCCACTGAACTGCAACCTGGACAAAAAAAAAAATGAAAGAGAAAGTTAGGGTATTCCCCTTCTAGGACGTTTTTTATTTTTATTATGTATATATTCATTTATTTTTTGAGACAGAGTCTCACTCTGTTGCCCAGGATGGAGTGCAATGGCAGGATCTGGGCTCATTGCAACCTCTGCCTCCCAGGTTCAAGCGATTCTCCTGCCTCCACCTCTCAAGTAGCTGGGATTACAGGTGCCCACCAGCACACCCGGCTAATTTTTGTATTCTTAGTAGAGATGGGGTTTCACCATGTTGGCCAGGCTGATCTCGAACTCCTCACCTCAGGTGATCCACCCGCCTCAGCCTCCCAGAGTGCGGGATTACAGGTGTGAGCCACCGCTCTCAGCCTAGTTCTAGGAAGTTTTTAGGTTCCCTGCCTCCAGACCTCATTCTCCTGCCTCAACATGACCATCCTGAATCAATCGTCAAGGCAAGGCGTGGCAGGTTATGCAATTATGTTGTAAACAATTATGTTAAGGCCAGGAACGGTGGCTCACGCCTGTAATCCCAACACTTTTGAGGCGTTGGTGGGTGGCTCACTTGAGGTTAGGAGTTCGAGATCAGCCTAGCCAACACAACAAAACCCTGTCTCTACTAAAAGTACAAAAATTAGCCAGATGTGGTGGTAGGTACCTGTAATCCCAGCTACTCGGGAGGCTGAGACAGGAGAATCCCTTGAACCCAGGGAGGCGAGAGGCTGCAGTGAGCCAAGATCATGCCACTGCACTCCATCCAGCCTGGGGAACAGAATGAAACTGTGTCTCGAAAGGAAAAAAAAAAAAATCACCAACAACAAAAATTTTATTATACAGTGATGACTTGGACCTAAATTACATATTTACTCCCAGAGCTAGGGAAAATGTCAATACTGCTTAAAAAATATGGAAGGATAGTGCCTCACAGGAAAGGTTCTGGTACCTGAAGAAGGTTCTGACTGAACAGAACAGATTTCCAAAGCAGTGATTCTAGTAAGAGAAAATAACAAACCAACATAGAGCCTCTCCTCTTCCAATTCTCTACTTACCTAAGCAATCTCCTTCCCATTTCTGGCTTCAACTGTCATCTGCACTGTTTTTTGTTTGTTTGTTTCTTTTGAGATGGAGTTTCTCTCTTGTTGCCCAGGCTGGAGTGCAATGGTGTGATCTCGGCTCACTGGAACGTCTGCCTTTCCGGTTCAAGCGATTCTCCTGCCTCAGCCCCCCAAGTAGTTGGGATTACAGGCATGCACTACACATCCAGCTAATTTTTTGTATTTTCGGTAGAGACAGGGTTTCTCCATGTTGATCAGACTGGTCTCGAACTCCCGACCTCACAAGATCTGCCCGCCTCGGCCTCCCAAAGTGCTGGGATTACAGGCAAGAGACACCACGCCTGGCTGTCGTCTGTACTCTTACATGTGTGTCTCTGGCCTGGATCTGTCCTCTAAGCCTCAATCCTACATATTCAACTGCCTACTTCTCTCTCTCTCTCTCTCTTTTTTTGTTTTTTTGAGACAGAGTATCCCTCTGTTGCCCAGGCTGGAGTGCAGTGGCAGCATCTCTTCTCACTGAGTGCAAGAGATTCTCCTACCTCGGCCTCCCAAGTAGCTAGGATTACAGGTACATTCCACCATGCCCAGCTAATTTTTGTATTTTTAATAAGGGTGAGTTTTCACCATGTTGGTCAGTCTGGTCTCTAACTCCTGACCTCATGATTTCGCCCGCCTCAGCCTCCCAAAGTGCTGGGGTTACAGGCATGAGCCACCACGCCTGGCTACCATTTTTCATTCCTATATACAAATACTCTGTAAAAATGAAAAGTTTGCTAATGAGAAATAATATGAAATACAGGAGGCCAGATGGTTGATGGAAGGTGGTAAGAAGCTGATTATGAACACTGTTCCTTGAGGCCAGGCACGATGGCTCATGCCTGTAATCCCAGCATTTTGGGAGGCCAGGGAAGGTGGATCACTTGAGGCCAGGAGTTTGAGACCAGCCTGGCCAATATGGTGAAACCCAATCTCTACCAAAATACAAAAATTACCCAAGTGTGGTGGCACACACCTGTAGTCTCAGCTACTTGGGAGGCTGAGGCAGGAGAATTGCTTGAATCCAGGAGGCAGAGGTTGCAGTGAGCTGAGGTCAGCCACTGCACTCCAGCCTGGCCAACAAGGCCAGACTCTGGCAGAAAGGAAAGGAAAGGAAAAAAGAAAAGAAAAGAAGGAAAGGAAAGAACATTGCTCCTTGAGGGCCACTGATCCGCAACACAGAGACTGAGGGGAACTGAAAGGTGATCCTCAAAAGATTTCCATGTGGAGGCTGGGCACAGTGGCTCACGCCAATAATCCCAGCACTTTGGGAGGCCTAGGCAGGCAGATCACCTGAGGTCAGAAGTTCGAGACCAGCCTGGTCAACATGATGAAAACCCCGTCTCTACTAAAAATGCAAAAAGTAGCCAGGCATAGTGGCGAACCCCTGTTGTCCCAGCTACTTGGGAGGCTGAGATGGGAGAATTGCTTGAACCCTGGAGGCAGAGGCTGCAGTGAGCAAATATCTTGCCAGTACACTCCAGTCTGGGTGACAGAGTGAGACCCCATCTGAAAAAAAAAAAAAAAGATTTCCATGCGACATGAAGCCTTTTGGAAGACATGGATGTCAAAAAGAATGCATGCGACATTTTGCATTTAGTTATGAAAATCAAGCATTTGTTAAATAACATGTATGTCATGATTAAGATGTCAGGGTGAGAGACATGATCAGCTCAGGAGAAAGCAAAGCAGAAGATAAGATAATAAGTGATCGCTGGTAGATCAGATAAAAAGCCAGGAAACTATGCAGAGGAAGGAAAAGTAGACAAAAAGGTTTAATCAGGGTGGGTGTGATGGCTCACATCTGTAATCCCAGCCACTCGGGAGGCTGAGGCAAGAGAATTGCTTGAATCAGAAGGTGGAAGTTGTAGTGAACGAGCCAAGATCACACCACTGCACTCCAGCCTGGGCCACAGAGCAAGACTCTGCCTCAAAAAAAAAAAAAAAGATGTAATCGGGCAGGAAACAAACCTTCCCTCAAGGAAGCCAGAGCTAAGCACAGTTAAATGTGTTTACAAACAAAGTCGCAGTTCTGCTGGTAAATTTTGGGTGTGCAGTTTTTAAAACCACAGTTTAGGGGGAAAAAAACCAATAGCTCTGAAAATTATTTGCCTCATGAAGGCAATTAAATGAATTATTTTTTTTGAGATGGAGTCTCACTCTATCACCTAGGCTGGAGTGTAAGATCTTGGCTCACTGCAACCTCTGCCTCTCGGGTTCAAGCGATTCTCCTGCCTCGGCCTCCTGAGTAGTTGGAATTACAGGAGCTGCCACCACGCCTGGCTAATTTTTGTATTTTTAGTAGAGACGGGGTTTCACCATGTTGGCCATACTGGTCTCAAACTCCTAACCTCAGGTGATCCACCTAGGCCTCCCAAAGTGCTGGGATTACAGGGATCAGCCACTGAGCCTGACAGAGCTTGTTGAGACTCTAATTCAGGGCCCAGTGGCTCAAGCCAGTTGATCGGCTGCTGAGGTGGGCAGATCTCGAGGTCAGGAGTTCAAGAGCAGCCAGGCCGACATCGTGAAACACTGTCTCTATTAAACAATACAAAAATTAGCCAAGCATGGTGGCAGACACCTGTAATCCCAGCTAATTGGCTGGCTGAAGCAGGAGAATAGCTTGAACCTGGGAGGCGGAGGTTGCAGTGAGCCAAGATCAGGCCACTGCACTCCAGCCTGGGTGGCAGAATGAGACACTGTTCCAAAAAAAAAAAAAACCTAATTCAGGACTGTGTAGACTGGGTGCGGTGGCTCATGACTGTAATCCCAGTGCTTTGGGAGGTTGAGGTGGGCGGATCATCTAAGGTGAGGAGTTCGAGAGTGGCCTGGCCAACATGGTGAAATCTTGCCTCTACTACTAAAAACAAATCAGCTGGGTGTGGTGGTGGGCACCTGTAATCCCAGCTACTTGGGTGGCTGAGGCAGAAGAATCACTTGAACCTGGGAGACAGAGATTGCACTGAGCCAAGATCGCACCATTGCACCCCAGCCTAGGTGACAAGAGTGAGACACCATCAAAAAAAGAGAAGAAGAAAGAAAAGAAAAAGGTAAAGAATCTGGGCAGTCATGGTGGTTCACACCTGTAATCCTGCACTTTGAGAGGCTGAGGCGAGGAGATCACCTGAGGTCAGGAGTTTGAGGCCAGTGTAGCCATCATGTTAAAACCCTAGCTCTACTAAAAATGCAAAATTAGCCAGGCAAGGTGGCCCACACCTGTACTCCCAGCTACTCAGGAGGCTGAGCCAGGAGAATTGCTTGAACCCAGAAGACAGAGGTTGCAGTGAGCCAAGATCATGCCACTGCACTCCAGCCTGGGTGGCAGAGTGAGACTCCTTCTTAAAAATATAAAAGGAAAAGAATCTAATTTGGTAGGTTTAGGTAAAGGCCTGAGCTTTCACACTTCTTTCAAATTCTGCTGCTCCAGGAACCACACTTTGAGAAGTGACATTCCTCTAGAGAATGTCTCATTTGCCACCTTTAAATGCTATTCCCTTTCTTATGGTTTCTGTATTTTCACCTATAAAAGAATTAGATAAACTTGGCATGGTGGCTCATGCCTATAATCCCAGCACTGTGGGAGGCCGAGGTGAGCGGACTGCTTGAGGTCAGGAGTTCAAGACCAGCCTGACCAACGTGGTGAAACCTCATCTCTATTAAAAATACAACAATTAGCTGGGTGTCGTATCGGGTGCCTGTAATCCCAGTTACTCGGAAAGCTGAGGCAGGAGAATTGCTTGAACCAGGATGGTGGAGGTTGCAGTGAGCCAAGATCGTACCATTGCACTCCAGCCTGGGCAGCAAAGCGAGACTCCATCTCAAAAATAAATAAATAAATAATAAGATATTGGGATTTTACAGTGCTTCCAATCAGAAAAACAGCAATGGTTAAAAATGGCAGTTTAAAAATAGCCACATCCAGCCAGGCGCCGTGGCTCACGCCTGTAATCCCAGCACTTTGGGAGGCCGAGGCAGGTGGATCACCTTGAGATCAGGAATTCGAGAGCAGTTTGGCCAACATGACGAAACCCCGTCTCTATTAAAAATACAAAAATTAGCCAGGCATAGTGGTGGGCACCTGTAATCCCAGCTACTGGAGGGCTGAGGCAAGAGAATCGCTTAGACCTGGGAGGTGGAGGTTGCAGTGAGCCAAGATCGTGCCACTGCACTTCAACCTGGGAAACAGAGTGAGACTCCAGCTTAAAAAAAAAAAAAAATAGCCACGTCCTTTCTTTACGAGAACTCTTCTTGCACTGGGGGCCTGGCGGGGCAGGGAGGCAGGGGATGTGAGTTTCAGAGGGCTATAATAGACCACTAGTGCCATCTTGTGGTTGATTCTTATCATTACAACTACATTTTGGGGTCCCTTTCAAATGTAAAATTAGAAAAACGAACATTAAGTATTATGTTTCATTTACATAGTTTTGTGAAACTGTTTCAAATGTGTTTAACTTTTTATTTTGAGATGATTATAGATTCATAGGAGGGTTCCAATAAATGTATAAGGAAGTTCCCTGGATCCTTCTCCCACCCTCCCCCAATGTTAATGTATTAAACATCAAAACCAAGAAAGTGACATTGGTACAACCCATAACACTAATGCGTCTTCACAGTTATACATGCTCTCCTTTGTGTCAAAAGCATTTTGACATATCAAGGAAAACGCATCAGGCCAACAAGAGTCTCCTACTCCGGTGGTTAAATAATACTAAATTCAGTGCCCAACTACAAATTCTACCTTAGTTTGGTAACAAAGTAAAATGAATCTCAGCATTCTACAACTTACATTTTTATTGAAACAAATCTTGTTGCCCAGGCTGTAGTGGTGTCATCATGGCTCACTGCAGCCTTGACCTCCCATCTCAGCCTCCTGGGTGGCTGGAAGTACATGCACAAGATACAACACCCAACTAATTCTCTAATTTTTTTTTTAATAGGGTCTCACTCTGTTGCCCAGAAGTCTGAAGTGTAGTGGCGTGATCATGGCTCACTACAATCCCAGCCTCTCGGGTTCAAGCAATTGTCTTGCTTCAGCCTCTTGTGTAACTGGGACTACAAGCATGCCACACCTGGCTAATTTGTACTTTTTTTTTTTTTTTTTTTGTATTTTTAGGAGAGACAGGGTTTTGCCACGTTGGCCAGATTGGTCTCAAACTCCTGACTTCAGGTAATCTGCCAGCCTCGACCTCCCAAAGTACTTCCCAAATGTGAGCCACCACACCTGGCCCCCAATTAATTTCTTGTATTTTTTTGTAGAAATGGGATTTTGGCATGTTGGCCAGGCAGGTCTCAAACTCCTGACTCAAGTGATCCAACCACCTTGGCCTCCCAAAATGTTGGGACTAGCAGTGCAAGCGACCACGTGTGAAAGCCTTCAGCTTTCTTCTTCTTTTTGCTTTTTAACTTTCTACTTATTTTTAATTTTTCTTTTTTGCCCAGAAGGTTTACAATTAAAGTCTTCAGCTCTTCTTTTGCTCAGGATTGCATTGGATATTTGGGCTCATTTTTGGTTTTATACAAATTTCAGGGTTTTTTTCTATCTCTGTGAAAATGTCACTGGTATTTTGATAGGAATTGAACTCAATCTGTAGATTACTTCGGATAGCATGATCACTGAGGGGGAAAACACATTTTTTCTCTGCTCTAACACCACGACAACAACGAACACAGAAGACTTCTGTGACGACATGTGTGGGGATTTGTCCTTACACACCAATCAATCAATCAATCAATTCTGCATCAGACATCTCGGTGTCCTCCAATTCTCTCTCTTTTTATTTTTTGACACAGAGTCTCTCTCTGCTGCCCAAGCTGGAGTGCAGTGGCACAATCTCAGCTCACTGCAACCTCCACCTCCCAGGTTCAAGCCATTCTCTTGCCTCAGCCTCCTGAGTAGCTGGGATTACAGGCACCCACCACCATGCCTGGCTAATTTTTGTATTTTTAGTAGAGAGAGTTTCACCATGTTGGCCAGGATGGTCTTGAACTCCTGACCTCAGGGGATCTACCCTCCTTGGCCTCCCAAAGTTCTGGGATTACAGACATATGCCACTGCACCCAGCCTTTTTTTTTTTTTTTTTTTAAAACAAGGTTTAGCTCTTTTGCCCAGGCTGGAGTGCAGTGAGATGATCTCAACCTCTCAGGCTCAAGCGATCCTCCCACCTCAGCCTTCCAAGTAGCTGGACCACAGGCATGTGCCCTCATGCCTGGCTACGTTTTTCTTTTTGTTGTTTTTTTTTTGAGATGGAGTCTTGCTCTGTTACCCAGGAGTATAATAGTGTGATCTAGGCTCACTGCAACCTCCGCCTCCCGGGTTCAAGTGATTCTCTCACCTTTGCCTCCCAAGTAACTGGAATTACAGGCATACACCATCATGCCGGGACAATTTTTGTATTTTTAGTAGGGAAGAGTTTTCACCATGTCGATCAGGCTGGTCTCAAATTCTTGAGCTCAAGTCATCCACCCACCTTGGCTTCTCAAAGTGCTGGGATTACAGGTGTGAGCCACCGTGTCCAGCCTATTTTCTATTTTTCAGAGATAGGCTTTTGCCATGTTACCCAGGCCAGTCTGGAACTTCTGAGCTCAAGCAATCTCCTGCCGTGGCCTCCCAAAGTGCTGGGATTCCAGGCATGAGGCACCATGCTCAGCCTCAATTCTGACACTTCCTACCTGGATGTAGCATCAGACCACAGAGACTGAGGGCTCAGTCACACGCAGCAGCCCTCTCCCTTCCCACCAGTCACAAATCTCAGCCTCCAGAACTTCTGACTTGTTTCAAGTTGGGGTTTCCACGACCTTCTCTTTGGGTTTATTTAATTTGCTAGTGCAGCTTGCAGAATCCAGGGAAACACATTTACTGGTTTATTATGAAGGATGTTACCAGGCAGGAGACGGTGACTCACGCCTATAATTCTAGCACTTTGGGAGGCCAAGGCAGGCAGATCACCTGAGGTCGAGAGTTCCAGACCAGCCTGGCCAACATGGCAAAACCCTGTCTCTACTAAAAATGCAAACGTTAGTTGGGCGTGGTGGCTTTCACCTGTAATCCTGAAACTGCACCACTGCACTCCAGCCTGGGCTAAAGAGTGATATTCTGTCTAAAAAAAAAAATGATATCACTGGCTCCCACTTTGGGAGACCAAGGCAGGTGGATCACTTGAGGTAAGGAGTTCAAGACTAGCCTGGCCAACATGGTGAAACCCCGTCTCTACTAAAAATACAAAAAGTAGCCAGGCGTGGTGACGGGCACCTGTAATCCCAGCACTTTGGGAGGCTGAATTAGGCAGATGACTCAAGGTCAGAAGTTCGAGACCAGCCTGGCCAACATGGAAGTGGAGGTTGCAGTGAGCTGAGATTGCGCTATTGCACTCCAGCCTAGGCAACACAGCGAGACTCTGGCTCAAAAAAAATTAAAGATGTTACCAAGGATACAGATGAAGAAATACGTAGGGTGAGGTATGGGAAAGGGGCACAGAGCTTCCGTGCCCTTCCTGGGTGAGCCACCCCCAGGCACCTCCACATGTTCAGCTCTCCGGAAGCCCCCTGACCTCTTAGGCACTGGATAGTTGTGATTAACAACCGCATAGAAATGTGACTGTACACAAAGGGCATGATCTGATACTAATAGACAAAGTGGAAAAACAGCAAGGCCTCAGATTCATGGTGTCTCTGCGTCCCATACCTTCTTCTGCTGTGGGAATTGAGGGACAGGAGAGACCAATGGGTAGGAACAAAGCAGAATAAAATGCTGGGCCGGGCGTGGTGGCTCACGCCTGTAATCCCAGCACTTTGGGAGGCCAAGGCGGACAGATCACAATGTCAGGAGATTGGGATCATCTGATCAACATAATGAAACCCTGTCTCTACTAAAAATACAAAAATTAGCTGGGCATGGTGGCACGTGCCTGTAGTCCCAGCTACTCAGGAGGCTGAGGCAGGAGAATCACTTGAACCCAGGAAGTGGAGGTGGCAGTGAGCCGAGATCGCGCCACTGCACTCCAGCCTGGTGACAGAGTGAAACTCCGTCTCAAAAAAAAAAAAAAATGTGTAGCATGTTTATACACAGCAGGGACAGAAGAGGTCTCTACCCAGGAAGGTAGCTTAACTGTTGCAGAGCAACAGCGCAGTAGTATCTAATAGTATTATAAGGAAAACGGCTGAGAACATTGCTGGACTGAAGATTTCTAGCCACATTTACTCTCCCGATGATGCCCTAAGCTTCGGCCGTGCATAAACTAGTCAGCTTCCAGAGTGACCAGAGTGGGGCTGTTGTCGTCCTCGATGGCAACTCGGTCGCACCGTAGGATTAGCCGGCTCGGATGGTCTGGGTCCGGTTGGCTGGTCCACTTTTCTAGGGCTGCCAGCTTCAGCCGACTGTGGTGGATCCAAGACATGATTCCTGCAACACTTCCAGGATAGATGGCAAGATCTCCTCTGAAGCGGGTGTATTGCGACCTGCAAGCAAAGTAGGTCAGACAACATTCCTTCTTTCGGTGTATGGGGTAGAGCCGCTGTCAGACAAGGTCCGTCACATTATTTCTTTATAGCCAACTCCAAGACGCAAGGTGAGAGGATTCTTGCTTTGGGGTGAAAAAGGGTAGTAGAAAATCAGAGCGGTTGTTCCCTGAGGCCTGGTTCAGAAATCTTGGCTCCTCGCAACCTCTGCATCCCAGGTTCATGCAGTTATTGTGACTGTCTCAGCCTCCTGAGGAGCTGACACTTCAGATGCCCGCCATCATGCCCAGCTAGTTTTCGTATTTTTAGTAGAGATGGGGTTTCACCATGTTGCTCAGGCTGGTCTTGAACTCTTGGCCTCAAGTGATCCACCCACCTCGGCCTCCCAAAATGTGGGGATTACAGACATGAGCCACCGCACCTGGCCTACATGGAATTTTTTTCTTAAGACAGAGTCTCACTCTGTCACCCAGGCTGGAGCACAGTGGCATGATCTCAGTTCACTGCAACCTCCTCCTCCCAGGTCAAGTGATTCCCCTATTTCAGCCTCCAAAGTAGCTGGGATTACAGGCATGCACCACCATACTCAGCAAATTTTTTATTTTTAGTAGAGATGTGGTTTCACCCTGTTGGTCAGGCTGGTCTCCAACTCCTGCCCTAAGGTGTTCCACCCGCCACAGCCTCCCAAAGTGCTGGGATTACAGGCATGAGCCATCGTGCCCAGCAATGACATGGAGTTTTCTGTTGAATGGGAGGGGAGACAGTCTCACTTTGTCATCCAGGCTGAAATGCAATGGCACAATCTTGGCTCACTGCAACCTCTGCCTCCTGGGCTCAAGTGATTCTCTTGTTTGAGCCTCCAAAGTAGCTGGGACTATGGACATGTGCCACCATACCAGGCTAATTTTTGTACTTTTTGTACAGACAGGGATTCACATTTCCCAGGCTGGTTTCAAACTCCTGGGCTCAAGCGACCCACCCACCATGGCTGTGGCCTCCCACAGTACTGGGATTACAGATGAGAGACACTCACCCAGCCAGATGGCACAAATTTGAGAGCCATCACCTGAAAGTCCTTCTGCACAGGGAATCTTATGCTTTAGGGAACAAGAACATTACAACATCAGAAAGAGTTTCTTAAAAGCCAGATTTTATTTGTATTTAAAAACAATGCTCAGGAGACTTAGTTCCAAAGAGGAAGATTCCAGGGTTTAATGTACAGCTACAGCGCGGTGCTGGCGATCACTGATTGAGCTGTGGATGGCTCTGTAGTTCCTGGGGAACTTCTGCTTCTTTGTGTCACTCCTAGTCTCAGCCTTGTGATTTGCTCCAAGTTCTCGTCTACTCTAACTATGCACAGGGCTGTCAGTCCAGTAAGGACGATAAAAAAAGCACCTATGGCTATCATTGTTAATCCAGTAGAGAACACCACAGAGTCAGAAGGGTCCTGTACAAGAACAATGATTCCCAGAATCACAGTCGATAACCCTAAGCAGGTGACAAGCAGATATTCAGAGCAAGACAAGCATCGGAACTCCTGTCTTCCGGGTAATCTCATCCATGGAGAAGTTTGGGTGGGTCGGTTCATGGTGATGTTTTTGCTGCAGCAGTTAAGGGAAGAGATGTCTATGAAAGCTCAAATATAAAAAAGGTAAATAGAAACCTTTCTTCTTTGCTGTGAATTACATCTATTATGCATCTTTTTCTTTTTTCTTTTTCTATTTTTTTTTTTTTTTTTTTTTGATAAAGATTCTTGCTCTGTCACCCAGGCTGGAGTGCAGTGACACAATCTTGGCTCACTGCAACCTCCACCTCCCAGGATCAAGCGATTCTCCTGCCTCAGCCTCCTTAGTAGCTGGGGTTACAGGCATGAGCCACCATGCCTAATTTTTTTGTTGTTGTTTTTTAATTTTTAATAGAGACAGAGTTTCACCATTTTGGTCAGACTGGTCTCGAACTCCTGACCTCGTGATCCACCTGCTTCAGGCTCCCAAAGTGATGGGATTACAGGCATGAGCCACCCCACCTAGCCTCTTTCTTTTTTAAAAAATGAGACATTCTCACTCTTGCCCAGGCTGGAGTGCAGTGGTGCAATCTTGGCTCACTGCAACCTCTGCCTCCCAGGTTCAAGGGATTCTCCTGCCTGACCCCTCCAAGTAGCTGGGATTACAGATGCCCACCACCACGGCTGGCTCATTTTTATATTTTTAGTAGAGACAGGGCTTCACCCTGTAGGCCAGGCTGGTCTTGAACTCCTGACCTCAAGTGAACTACCCACCTTGACCTCCCAAAATGCTGTGTTTACAGGAGTGAGCCACCACGCTGGGCCTACTTTGCCTTTGCAGTCTAATACCTTGTTTCCCTTTACCCTAATACCCTGAAGGTAATTTAAAGGGCTGGCTTTTAGGAAGGACTCAAATTCCACTCTGAGGAGACTCTCAGGAGGTTAGAGTTCTTAATGCCTTAAAATACATCTTTTGGCTGGGTGCAGTGGCTCACGCCTGTAATCTCAACATTTTTGGAGGCCACGGTGGGAGGACTGCTTGAGCTCAGAAGTTCAAGAGCAGCCTGGGCAACATAGCAAGACCCTGCCTCTTCTACAACTTTTAAGAAAAGTAGCCAGGTGGGGTGGTGCGTGCCTGCTGAAGCAGAAGAATCACTTGAACCCAGGAGATGGAGGCTGCAGTGAGCCGTGATTGCACCACTGTACTCCAGCCTAAGTGATAGGACAAGACCCCATCTCCAATAGTACATTTTTAAAAGGAAATAGAAAGATACATCTTCACAGAGTGAAAGGAAAACAAAATCTCAGCCCCAAACTTACTATGCCAGTGGGGAAAGTTAAGCTTGGAAACGGAGTCACACAAAGCAAAAGCAAACCAAACCTGCCTTTCCTTTTGTTCCTAAACTGATAGCTGTAAAATAGAAGTCCACATGTCTCATAAGGGGGACTTTCTTACCCTGACAATCTCAGTTAACAGCTTATCTTCAAAGGTGGGAGACAAGAAGAGAATATAAATTGCAGCCCCCCACCACCCACCCTGAGACCCATACTTTTTTTTTTTTTTTGAGACGGAGTCTTGCTCTGTCACCCAGGTTGGAGTGTAGGGCCGTGATCTATGATCAATGCAACTCTTGCCTCCTGGGTTCAAGCGATTCTCCTACCTCACCCACCTCCTGAGTAGCTGGGATTTCAGGCACGTGCCACTGCACCTGGCTAATTTTTGTCTTTTTAGTAGAGATAGGATTTCATCACGTTGGTCAGGCTGGTCTCGAACTCCTGACCTCATGATCCGCCTGCCTCGGCCTCCCAAAGTGCTGGGACCACAGGCATGAGTCAACACGCCCAGTCAAATTAGCAGATTCTAATTGCTTTCACTGACCCAAGCTGGGAAAAAAGACCCCACTGATTCTGCAGAAGAGGTGGAAAAAAACTAACATTTGAACGAGAAGCACTAAGAAAGCAGGAGCCACCACGCCCGGCCACGTTTGTGATTTTTACGTTCATCTACAGGTCAAGGGCAGATTGCCTGAGTTGAAGAGGAACACATGATTGACTGTTCTTCCCTCCCTCCTTTCCACACGCAACATGTGAATTCAGTGATGACTCAAAGCCTCAGTACAATGTGACTATATCCCTCCCCACATTTTTTCTTTTCCACCTTTCCCCTCCTGCCCACTTTTCCCCCTTAAATATCAAAGCCCTCTAAATCTTCTTTGGAAACCGTGCTGACTCCAGATCCTCCTGTGGCTTGTGTCTTTTTTTCCTGGGCATGTCCTCATCCTTGGGCAAAATAAACCTCTAAAGTGACTGACACCTGAGACTTCTGGTTTGCAAGTGAAATTTCATGTAGCTGTCTCAAGACATCCAAAAAGACTACTTCTGAAGATGAATCCTTGCACTTGGGAAGCTGAGGCAGGCAGATCACTTGAGCCCAGAAGTTCAAGACCAGCCTGGGCAACATAGCAAAACCCTGTCTCTACAAAATAAAAATTTTAAAAAGGCCAAGCGCGGTGGCTCACACCTGTAATCCCAGCACTTTGGGAGGCCAAGGTGGGCAGATCACAAGGTCAAAAGATCAGGACCATCCTGGCCCACATAGTGAAACCCCGTCTCTACTAAAATACAAAAATTAGCCGGGTTTGGTGGTGCACGTCTGTAGTCCCAGCTACTTGGGAGGCTGAGGCAGGAGAACTGTTTGAACCCGGGAGACAGAGGTTGCAGTGAGCCAAGATTGTGCTGCTGCACTCCAGCCTGGCACCCGGTGAAAGAGCGAGACTCTGTCTCAAAAATAAAAAAATAAAATATGTGGTGCTCTGCTGGCATCAAAAATGAAAAAAATAAAATAATAATAAATAAATAAAAATATAGCCAGGCATTAGTGGCATGTGCCTGAGTCCCCGATACTCTGGGAGCTGAGGCTTCAGTGAGCCTTGATTGTGCCACTGCACTAAAGCCTGGGTGACCGAGCAAGGCCCCATCTCAATTATAAAAAAAAGAAGAAAATGACCAGAGCGCAGTAGTTCATCCCTGTAATCCCAGCACCTTGGGAGGCTGAGGTGCGTGGATTGCCTGAGGTTAGGAGTTCGAGACCAGCCTGACCGATATGGAGAAACCCCGTCTCTACTAAAAATGCAAAATTAGGCAGATGTGGTGGCACGTGCCTGTAATCCCAGCTACTTGGAGGGCCGAGGCAGGTGAATTGCTTGAACGGGGAGGTGGAGGTTATGGTGCACCAAGATCGTGCTGCTGCACTCCAGCCTGGGCAACAAGAGTGAAATGCCATCTCAGAAAAAAGAAAAGAAAAAAAAAGAAGAAAATGAAGAACAAGGCCAAGGGTTCTTGAAGTAGGCTTAACTTCTTCCTGAAGCATCATTATTACTTGATGGCAAATCTACGTTTTTTGGGTTTTCTTTGAGAGAGAGTCTTACTCTGTTGCCAGGCTAGAGTGCAATAGCACGATCTCGGCTTACTGCAGCCTACACCTCCTGAGTTCAAGAGATTCTCCTACCACAGCCTCCCAAGTAGCAGGTGCACACCACCACACCCAGCTAATTTTTGTATTTTTAGTAGAGACGAAATTTCACCATATTGGCCAGAACAGTCCTGATCTTCTGACCTTGTGATCCGCCCACCTTACCCTCCCAAAGTGCTGGGATTACACACATCAGTCACCGTGCCTGGCGGTAAATCTGCTTTTATACTTTGGATACAAGTGATGAAATTCAAGGCCAAGCATGGTGGCTCATGCTTGGAACCTCAGCATTTTGGGAGGCCAAGGCAGGAGGCTACTTGAGGTCAGGAGTTTGAGACCAGCTTGGCCAACATGGTGAAATCCCATCTCTACTAAAATACAAAAATTAGGCCCGCTGTGGTGGCTCACACCTGCAATCCCAGCACTTTAGGAGGCCAAGGTAGGCCAATCACTTGAGGTCAGCAGTTTGAGATCAACTTGGCTAACATGGTGAAACCCTGTCTTTAATAAAAATAGAAAAAATTAGGTTGGACGCAGTGGCTCATGCCTGTAATCCCAGCACTTTGGGAGGCCGAGGAGGGCAGATCACCTGAGGTCAGGAGTTCAAGACCAACCTGGTCAACATGGTGAAACCCTGTCTCTACTAAAAATACAAAATTAGCTGGGCGTGGTGGCGCATGCCTGTAATCCCAGCTGCTTGGGAGGCTGAGGCAGGAGAATCGCTTGAACTCTGGAGGCAGAGGCTGCAGTGAGCCGAGATCTCACCACGGCACTCTGGCCTGGGCGACAGAGGAAATCCCTGTCTCCCTCTATATATATGATTCCCAAAAACTTTTTGTTTACATGGGTTATAGCTGTCCATGTCTATCAATGTACGCATTAAAATGGAGAAAAATGGATATAGTGGCAGGTGCCTGTAATCCCAGCCACTCAGGAGGCTGAGGCAGGAGAATAGTTTTAGCTTGAGAGGCAGAGGTTGCAGTGAGCCAAGACCAGGCCATTGCACTCCAGCCTGGGCGACAGAGTGAGACTCTGTCTCAAAACAAAAAAAAAAAAATTAGCCAGACATGGTAGCCCATACTTGTAGCCCAAGGTACTCGGAGGGCTTAAGGCAAGATAATCTCTTTAACTACAGAGGAAGAGTTTGTACTGAGCTGAGACCACATCAATGCACTCCAGCCTGGGTGACACAGCAAGACTCTATCTCAAACAAACAAACAAACAAAAAAAACCAAAAGAATCAAAACAGAAACAAGTGATGAAATTCAAGGTGAAAGATTAAGAACATGGGCCAGGCTTGGTGGCTCATGCCTGTAATCCCAGCACTTTGGGAGGCCGAGGGGGGCGGATCACCTGAGGTCAGGAGTTTGAAACTGGCCTGACCAACAATGGAAAAACCGGTCTCTACTAAAAACACAAAAACTAGCCGGGTGTGGTGGTGGTGCATGGCTATAATCCCAGTTACTAGGGAGGCTGAGGCAGGAGAATCACTTGAACCTGGAAGACAGAGGCTTCAGCGAGCTGATATCGTGCCATTGGACTCCAGCCTGGGCAAGAAGAGTGAAACTTTGTCTCCAAAAACAAACAAAATAAATAAGTAAAAGATTAAGAACATGGACTTGAAGGAGAATGGACACTCGAAGGAAATTTATTTTCTCTTCCACCACCAGGGGGACCCAGTAGGTACAAAGTTTACCAAGCAAGAACCTTGGGTGGGGAGAGTGATTGCCAAATGCTCCCCACAGCTGTGGTTGCTCTTGCCTTAGGGACAGGAGTTCACTTGAGGTCACTGGTTATTAGAGAGCATCGGTTGTGGATTGCAGAACTCCAAAGCCACCAACTTAACTCAAGTCCCTGTGGCAATTTTAACTGAGAAACAGTCGTGTGGCATTTTATCAACACATCAGAGCCCCTTCGAAAAAGATTTGGCTTTTAATTAATCGGATTCGTAGCCAACTTCCAACTCAATTGCGTTTTTCTGTGTGTGTTTGTATTTTGTTTTGTTTGAGACAGAGTTTTGCTCGTCGCTCAGGCTGGAGTGCAATGGTGTGATCTCTGCTCACTGCAACTTCTGATTCATGAGTTCAAGCGATTCTACTGCTTCAACCTCCTGAGTAGCTGGGATTACAGGAGCGTGCCACCATGCCCGGCTAACTTTTGTATTTTTTTTGTAGAGACGGGGTTTCATCACGTTGGTCAGGAGGCTGGTCTCGAACTCCTGACCTCGTGATCTGCCCATCTTGGCCTCCCAAAGTGCTGGGACTACAGGTGTGAGCCACCGTGCCTGGCTCAATTGTTTTTCCTAATACACAGACAAATTTACTGAGTGAAAACCTGAGCACATCTGCTATTCAATTATCTTTCCTGAAGAGATGAGTGCTAAGAGTAACTCTGCCCAACAAAGTATGAAGTCTCAGCTTTTTCCAGCAGTAAATGACTACTTAATGAAAGTTAAGCATAAAAATACAGTAACGGCCAGGTGCAGTGGCTCATGCCTGTAATCCCAGCACTTCGGGAGGCCAAGGAGGGTAGATCACCTGAGATCAGCAGTTTTCGAACAGCCTGGCCAACATGGCAAAACGCTGTTTCTACCAAAAATACAAAAAAAATTGGCTGGGCATGGTGGCACATGCCTGTAATCCCAGCAACTTGAAAGGCTGAGGCAAGAGAATCACTTGAACCTGGGAGGCGGAGGTTGCAGTGAGCCCAAATCACGTGACTGTACTCCAGCTTGGGCGAAACTCTGTCTCAAAAAAATGATACATTAATATAAAATCATGGAGACAAGAGGAATGGAAAAAAATTCAAAAAGGAAGAAGTGATAAAACCTTTCTTGTCGAGGTTTTTTTTTTTTCCTTTTTTTCTGAGACAGGATCTCACTCTGTCACCCCGGCTGCAGTGCAGTGGTGCAATCTCAGCTCACTGCAACCTCTGCCTTCCACGCTCAAGGGAGCCTCCCACCTCAGCTTCCCAAGTAGCTCAGACTACAAGTGCCTGCCACTACCCCTGGCTAAGCTAATTTTTTTTTTTTTTTTTTTTTTTTTTATAGATAGGGTTTCACCATGTTGGTCAGGGTGGTCTTGAACTCATGACCTCAGGTGATCCGCCTACATTGGCCTTCAAAGTGCTTGGATTACAGGCGTGAGCCACTACGCCCGGCTAGCTAATTTTTTAAATATATTTTTGTATAAACAGGGTTTCACCTTGTTGCCCAAGCTGGTCTCAAACCTCTAGTCTCAGGCAATCCTCTTGCCTCAGCCTCCTAAAGTGCTGGGATTACAGGTGTGAGCCACCACACCTGGCCCAGGTATTTTCTTTAAGTGGGTGATCGTGACCATCAACTCCCTTAGGAATTTAGAGTCTAGTAGATGTATTTGAGAATGAAATGGTTTGTTTCAAAGATCACTATTTACACAATTGCAAGTAATTATGTCTTTGCAACTGTATACACTAAACATTTTAGGTGTCAGATTAAATACTAGGTGGAACAGAGTTCCTCACAAAACATTAGGGCATGTCGGAACAACAACAAAAAAAACAATGAAAACAATGACAAATACTAGTGGTTTTGGCCTTTTAGGCTTGAACTCACCTTTAATGGTACCATTTTATTAATTTCGCATTTCATATGATGTTTTAACCCTAAATTGCTGGTGAGTTTTGTAGCTGAATTTTCTTAGCATCTGTGGCTAGCTACGGTGTGTTCTTTAGTTTACTAACAATTTTATTTCTGATTCCCCAATGTTTAGCCATCCTTACATTCTTCAAATAAGCTCTCCTAAGCTGTTATTATCCTGGTTAAGCATGATGGAGATTTTTTCTAAAGAAGAAAACCAGGTTTGAGTACTGAAAAATGTTACTTTAGCAAAATGACTTGGGAAGCTTTGAATTACAATGGTAACAACTCAAGATTTGTAGGCATGATATTTTATTTTTCGAGACGGGATCTTGCCCTGTCCCCAAGGCTGGAGTGCAATGGCGTGGTCTCGGCTACCTGCGGCCTCTGCCTCCCAGGCTCAAGCGATTCTCCTGCCTCAGCCTCTAGAGTGGCCAGGACTAAGCCACCTTACCCGGCTGCCCAGCTAATTTTTTATTTTTAGTAGAGACAGGGTTTGCCATGTTACCCATGGTCTGAGCTCGGGTGACCCATCCACATCAGCCTTCCAAAGTGCTAGGACTATAGACATGACTCAGTGCACCTGGCCCACCATATTAAATATCACTGCCTTTTCTCTTCCAGTTTTTAGGTTTTTGTCTCTTTATCCAGTTTTAGGAACTTATTGGTTCCCATTATAGACTTAAGAATGTTGATATGAAATGGGCATAATTCCCTTTCATTTTTGTTTTAGCTGATCTTTCTTGCCTACGTTATTAAATGGCAACATTTTTTTCCCCCTGCTTTGCAGGAATATATTCATCTGCCACCTTTTTCTCAGAACCAGTATTTTAGGGCCAGGCACAATAGCTTACACCTATAACCCCAGCACTTTGGGAAGCTGAGGTGGGAGGATCCGTTGAGGCCAAGAGTTTGAGATTAGCCTGGGCAACATAGGGAGACCCCTGTTTCTACTAAAAACTAAAAAATGTTTTTAAAAGCCAGGCACAGTGGCTCATGCCTGTAATGCTAACACTTGGCAAGGTCAAGGCAGGGAGATCACTTGAGGTTAAGAGTTCAAAACCAGCCTGGCCAACATGATGAAACCCCGTCTACACTAAAATTACAAAAATCAGCCGAGCGTTGTAGCACGCGCCTATCATCCCAGCTACTCAGGAGGCAATGAGCCAAGATTGTGCTACTGTACTCCAACCTGGGCAGCAGACACCCTGTCTCAAAAAAAAAAAGTAAAAAGAAAAATACAATAGCCTAACAGAAAAATAGTCAAAGGATATGAACAAGACACTAGATCTCTAAAGAAATATACATTGTAACTTAATATAGAAAAGATATGCAGCCCAACTAACAATATTAATATATAAGACAGCCTTCTAAGTGACTTTGAAACACACTTAACAAAAAGCAAGCTACAAGTTTTATAAAAGAAATGACAGCTTCTCTCACCTGGTATAGCAGACAGCTTTTTAGTTAAAATAAGATCAGGAATAGTTTCCCCAAAACAGCCAGACGCCCTCCGTCAAGACAAACCGTCCTCAGTTAAAAAGATAGTCAATAAGCTGCTGTGTTTCTCTTATATGAATTAGGCTCTTGATTGGATAATTAAAATAACCCGGATTCTCACGAGCAGAAATTTTCGCACATCAGGTTCGATTTTTTTCCTTAATTCATCCAATAATGTGAATGCCTTTGTTCTATAAACGTTGAAGAAATTCAGTTCTCACAGGGAGAGACTGGGGATAAATGCATATAGCAGTTCACGTCAATGCTCCCATGTAAAAAAAAAAAAAGAAGAAGAAATAAAAGATCTGTTTTACCTTGGTTGGCTTTTAGTTGACCATTTCATTCGGTTCACATGCTGACAATCTGAGAACGACGTTACTACAAGGCAGCGAAGACGTTACAGAGAGGCAAGATGACTTCTAGCTACTGTATCCCTCCTTGCACTGTTTCAGCAGAAGAATCACCTGGCCTCTTGGTCAAAACACAGTTTCCTAAGTCCCGCATATATACAGTAATTCCAGTTAAGCAGGTCTGCAGTGAGACCAGGAGTGTGCATTTTTCAGAAACACCACCCCCATGACCAGGGGACTTTAAACATTTTTGTCATGCTCTTAATGATAGACATTTCAGAGGGATGAGTTGAAGGGGGGCTGGCATTTTTTCACTGCAAATCATACCATTGAAGGAATCTTGGAAGGTATAGACCAGAAGGAAACAAAGGTAGAAAAATACTTAAACATAGGAAAAAAATTGTTAAAAAAAATCAGGATATTAAATATTAACTGCGGGCCAGGTGCGGTAGCTCACGCCTGTAATCCCAACACTTTGGGAGGCTGCAGTGGGTGGATAATGAGATCAGGAGATTGAGACCATCCTGGCCAATATGATGAAATTCCTTCTCTACCAAAAATACAAAAATTAGCTGGGTGTGGTGGCCTGTGCCTATAGTCCAATCTATTTGGGAGGCTGAGGCAGGAGAATCACTTGAACCCGGGAGGTGGAGGTTGCAGTGAGCTGAGATGGCACCACTGCACTCCAGCCTGGGCAGCAGAGCAAGACTCTGTCTCAAAATAAAATAAAAATAAAAAAATAAAACATATCGTAGGTGAGATGTCCTACAAGCAAAAAATAATAATAATATAAATAAATAAATAATAAATAAATTTAAAAAATTAAAATTGAGGTGGGGTCTTTCTATGTTGCTTTACACAGATTCTTTCTAGAAAAGTGTGAGAAACTTTTACCTTGGTATTGGGCAACTGAATGGTTTATGATGAATGCTGGTTTTGTTCTTTCTTTCTTGTTTGTTTGCTTGCTTTTTTACTATTTTTAAAAGACAGGGTCTTGCTATGTTGACCAGGCTGGTCTTGAACTCCTGGCCTGAAGTGATCCTCCCATCTTGGCCTTCCAAAGTGCTGGGATTTATAGGTGTGAGCCACTGCACTGGCCTTGTTGTTTCTATTAACTTTTTTTTTCCAGATGGTGTCCCACTCTGTCACCCAGGCTGGTGTGCGGTAGCATGGTAATGGCTCACCACACCCTCAACTGCCAGGGATGAAGGGATTCTCCCACCTCAGCTTCCCAAGTAGCTGGGACCACAGGCGGGCACCACCACGCCCAGCCAATTTGTTTCCTGAGACAGGGTCTCACTCTGTCACCTAGGCTTGAGTGCAGTGGCACAGTCTCCATTTACTGCAACCTCTGCCTCCCTGGTTCAAGCAATTCTCCTGCCTCAGCCTCTTGAGTAGCTGGGATTACAGATGCGCACCACCATACCTGGCTAATTTTTGTATTTTTAGAAGAGACGGGGTTTCACCATTTTTTTTTTTGAGTTCCAATAAAATTTTATTTATGGACACTGAAATTTGAATTTCACATCATTTTCATGTGTCACAAAATATTGCCTTTTTTCTTTCAATCATTTCAAACTGAGAAACACATTCTTAGTTGGGCTGATCTTGAACTCCCAACCTTAAGTGATCTGCCCCTTGGCCTCCCAAAGTGCTGGGAGTACAGGAGTATAGGTGTGAGGCACTGTGCCTAGTCATCCAGTCAGTTTTTTAGTGATTTGTAGGGTCAAGGGCCTGCTGTGTTGCCCAGGCTGTTTCTCAAACTTTTGGGCTCAAGCCATCTTCCTGCCTCGATCTCCCAAAGTGCTGGGATTACAGGCATAAGTCATCATGCCCAGCCCTCTATTAGCTCTTAAGCACTGCTTCAATGGTCCTTGTTTTGCTGGGTACAGTTAGTTACATTTTATTTTATTTTATTTTATTTATTTATTTATTTATTTATGAGACAGAGTCTTGCTCTGTTGTCCAGGCTGGAGTTCAGTGGTGCGATCTCAGCTCACTACACCCTCCACTTCCCGGACTCAAGCAATTCTCCTTCTTTAGCCTCCAGAGTAGCTGAGACTACAGGAGTACACCACTAGGCCTGGCCAATTTTTGTATTTTTAGTAGAGACGGGGTTTCGCCATGTTGGCTAGGCTGGTCTCAAACTCCCAACCTCAGATGATCTGCCCACCTCTGCCTCCCTCAATGCTGGGATTATACACGTCAGCTACTAGGTCCAGCTACTTTATTTCTGTTTCTGAGGTCCATTGCTCCATTCAGTAGAAAAGGGGTGGCTTGGAGAGGATTTGGCATCTTTCTGTGATCTCCATCTCCGCTTCCCCCAAAATGCACAAGCTAAGTTTAAAAGTGTAGCAACTGACATCAAAAGAAGTTCCCAGGCCAGTGCGGTGGCTCACGCCTATAATCCCAGCACTTTAGGAGGCCAAGGAGGGCGATCACCTGAGGTCAAGAGTTCGAGACCAGCCTGGCCAACATGGTGAAACCCTGTCTCTACCAAAAATCCAAAAATTAGCTGAGCATGTTGGCATGTGCTTGTAGTCCCAACTACTTGGGAGGCTGAGGCAGGAGAATCACTTAGAAACCAGGGGGCAGAGGTTGCAGTGAGCTGAGATAGTGCCACTGCACTCCAGCCTGGGTGACAAGAGCAAGGTTCTGTCTCAAAAAGAAAAGAAAATGAAAATGACCCAGCTTAGTTATATAAACAGGAGATACTAATCATTTTAAAGTGTTGGACTGCTATGTTATAATCTGGGATTAAATAGAACCACCTAAATAATTTGCCATTTTCTCTCTCCAGGACCATTATGCTGAAATGATCCCCATATCCAAAATTTTATAATGTCTTTTATCAGATGCACTAATTTCCTTAGGATCCAAGGATTGATGAAGGTTTCTCATGGCTCTAAAGTCCAAATTGCAAATCTTGGTATTTGAATATTAATATAACTGTAGGCAAAACAAAACAAAACAAAAAAACTGTAGCAATTTCAGTTTAAAGATGTAGGGCGTGCAGAACTTTTAAATATTTAACTAAATGGCAAGACTTTGTACGGAAAGTAGAGCAAGGGTTTTTGGCCAGGTGTTAGGAATAGCATGACACTGAGCAACTTCCTGGTGCCCTCATTTTAGTATTTCTCAAGGAGACTGAAATTCAGTGTGATCCTTTTTTTTTTTTCTTTTGAGACAGAGTCTCGCTCTTGTCACCCAGGCTGGAGTGCAGTGGTGCGATCTCGGTTTACAACAGCCTCTGCCTCTTAGGTTCAAGCGATTCTCTTGCCTCAGCCTCCCAAGTAGCTGAGATTACAGGTGCCCACTACCATGCTGACCAATTTTTGTATTTTTTATTGAGAAGAGGTTTTGCCATGTTGTCCAGGCTGGTTTAAAACTCCCGATCTCAGGTGATCCATCCAACTCGGCCTCCCAAAGTGCTGAGATTACAGGCATGAGCCACTGTGCCCGGCCACAATGTAATCTTTATTAAACACTTGGATTGACTTAAACACATTCATGACATTTAAAACATTGAATTTTAGGCCGAGCGCATGCCTGTAATCCCAGCATTTTGGGAGGCCGAGACAGGCAGATCACCTGAGGTTGAGAGTTCAAAACCAACCTGACCAACAGGCAGAAACCCCATCTCTAAAAATACAAAATTAGCCAGGCATGGTGGCGGGAGCCTGTAATCGCAGCTACTTGGGAGGCCGAGGCAGGAGAATTGCTTGAACGTGGGAGGCAAAGGTTTCAGTGAACTGAGATCTCGCCAATTGCACTCCAGCCTGGACAACAAGAGCAAAACTGCGTCTCAAAAAAAAAAAATATATATATATATATATATATTTAATTTTAATTATTACTATTCCTAAAAAAAAAATTAAAGCTCAATTACTTCCTTCAGAAGAAAAATGTGACACTCAATTTCACCCATCACATTTGGTTTCACCCATTAAATCTCCCTGGTGAACAGGCTGGATTCCAGAAACCCAGTGCTAACAATGAAATATCAGCCTTATACTTGGCCCACAAGAGCATGATACACCATAGCAGAGATTTCTGGTCCTTCTCTTGGCCCCTGGGGAGACTATCGGCTCATAGCCCTATCAGCTGGCTAGGAATGTGTGTGCAACACTGTGAAGCCTTGGAAACCTGTACAGAAAGTACCCAGCTTATGATGATTCAACTTAACGATTTTTCAACTTTATGAGGGTATAAAACATACATATTCGTGGCCAGGCACGGTGGCTCACGCCTGTAATCCTAGCACTTTGGGAGGCCGAGGTGGGTGGATCACCTGAGGTCAAGAGTTCAAGACCAGGCTGGCCATCATGGTGAAACCCCATCTTTGAAAAAAAAAAAAAAAGTGATACATATTCAGTAGAAACCATACACACACAACCACTGTTTTTCACTTTCAGTACAGTACTCATTAGTCAACACTTTATTATAAAATAGGCTTTATGTTAGATGATAATACCAGCATCTTGTTCAAGAAATTAAAGCCAGCTTCTTCAACAGAGAACATTAGAATGAAACTACATGCAGGAACAGGGAGGTACAGACCTGTGCCATATTCAACAAGACTGAACAACAGGGCAAAAGAATCACATAGTGTTGCAAAATCTTGAACTGGCTAGAGGATAGGATTACAAAAACCACACAGCTATTGCTGGAAAATTATGTCATGCAGAGAAGAGACTGACATGATTATGGGGTTTGTCCCAAACAAATCAGATCTTGGAGTAAGTGAAAGAAGTCTATCTAACCAGCTACTCATAGAACCTAGTTTCTATGGAAAACAAATCAATTAAGCTAAACTCCCACATTTTAAATGTACATTCATCTATAGAAGCCCAAAAGGACAGTGGGATTACAAATAATTTTATATTTTAGAGGCTTTCATAATTTGAAAAGTTAACTTCACAAATTCATGTTACTAAAATGCAAAAGCAGGCCCAGCATGGTGGCTCATGCCTGTAATCCCAGCACTTCGGGAGGCTGAGGCAGCCAGATCACAAGGTCAAGAGATTGAGACCATCTTGGCCAACATGGTGAAACCTCATCTCTACTAAAATACAAAAATTAGCCGGGCATGGTGGTGCATGCCTGTAGTCTCAGCTACTCGGGAGGCTGAGACAGGGGAATCGCTTAAACACCAGGGAGGCACAGCTTGCAGTGAGCCGAGATTGCGCCACTGCACTCGTCTGGTGACAGAGCAAGACTCCATCTCAAAAAAAAAAAAAAAAAAAAGCAAAAAGCAGGTTGGCATGGTGCCTCATGGCTGTAATCTGAGCATTTTGGGGAGGCTGAGGTGGGAGGATCACTTGAGCCTGGGAGTTTGAGACCAGCCTGGGTAATATAGGGAGAACCTGTCTCTACAAAAGATATAAAAATTGGCCAGGTGTGATGGCGTGCCCCAGTAGTTATAGCTACTTGGGAGGCTGAAGTGGGAGGATTTACCTTGAGCCTATGAAATCGACACTGGAGCTGACGGCACTACTGCACTCCAGCCTGGGCAACAGAGTTGGACCATCTCCCCCACTGCCCAGACTCCTCTAACTTGAGGGAGACCTACACATCTGTTTTCTTTTTTTTTTTCAGTTTTGCTCTGCTGCCCAGGCTGGAGTGCAGTGGTGCGATCTCAGCTCACTGCAACCTCCACCTCCCGGGTTCAAGTGATTCTCCTGCCTCAGCCTCCCAAGTAGCTGGGATTACAGGTGCCTGCCCCCATGCCCAGCTAGTTTTTGTATTTTTAGTAGAGACAGGGTTTCACCATGTTAGCCAGGCTGGTCTTGGAACTCCTGGCCTCAGGTGATCTGCCTGCCTTGGCTGGGATTACAGCAAACCACCATGCCCAACATCTTTTTTTGGAAATGGGGCTGGGATTCTGTCTCTTTCTTGCCCAGAATGGAGGGCATGGTCATGATCATGACTCATTGCAGCCTTTACCACCTGGGGTTCAAGCAAGCCTCCCATCTCATCCTCCCAAGTAGTTGGGATCCCAGGCACATGCCTCCACACCTAGCTAATTTTTGGTAGAGATGAGGTTTTCCATGTTGCCCAGGATGGTCTCAAACTCTGGGGGTCAAGCAATCCACCCAGCCTCCTAAAGTTCTCAGATCACAGATGTGAGCCAAGACACACAACACCCACCTGATCTTTGAAAGCATGCCCCACTTTAGCCTTTTGCATGCAAGCACATTCCTGCACTGCAGTCAATCTATAACTTACTATGGATGCATACCTATGCACAACCAGTCAAAGGCTGAGTACCTAAAAAGTTGTTTACTGCCTCAGAATATACTTGACAATTGTGCAAACATTAATAGTCTACTCTTGACTGGACGGGGTGGCTCACGCCTGTAATCCCAGCACTTTGGGAGACTGAGGAGGGCACATCACCTGAGGTCAAGTTCAAGACCAGCCTGACCAACATGGAAAAACCCTTCTCTACTAAACACACAAAATCAGCTGGGAATGGAGGCGCATGTCCGTAATCCCAGCTACTCAGGAGGCTGAAGCAGCAGATCATTTGAACCCAGGAGGCAGAGGTTGTGGTGAGCTGAGGTTGCACCATTGAACTCCAGCATGGGCAACAAGAGTAAAATTCTGCCTCAAAAATAAAAAAAGTCTACTCTCCCAAGTTTCCTTAGAGTTGTCATATATAAGCAAATCTGTATGGACTGAGGAGTAACGTGGAAGAGAGGAAGGCTTATGGAAGACAAATCATGTTCTTGCCTCCTACGGGTAGGATTCAATTCAGTAACTGTATAAATGACTCCATGTTAATTTCCCTTCCCATATGCATGCTCATCCAGTGACTCATAAGCTTAGACCAGGTTCAGCATGAGGGAAAGAAACTCCTGTTTCTCCTAAATTCAGCAGCTGATTCTCATGCATCGAGGCTCTCACTGGGCCACTTTGGGAATGAAGACAAAGGAGTGTGATGGAGTCCATGTGATGGTTGAGTAGATGAGGAAAAGGGTCACATCAAAGACCTCGAGTCAGACTCACGTGCTACAGAAAGCCAACAGTACATACACTCAGTAGCAAAGCAATGTTATAGTTTATTATTTTTTTTTCTGAGACAGTCTCACACTGTCACCCAGGCTGGAGCACAGTGGTGTGATCATGGCTCACTGCAGCCTTGACTTCTTGTGCTCACTTGATCTTTCCACCTCAGCCTCCTGAGTAGCTGGGAGCACAGGTACATGCCACCATTTTTTTTTTCCTGTTATAGAAACGGGGTTTCACATGTTGCCCAGGCTGGTCTCAAACTCCTGGGCTTAAATAATACTCCCACCGTGGCTTCCCAAAGTGATGAACAACCATAGAGAAGCACTCTATATTTCTTCTATTACGTTAGCAAACACACAGAAGGACAATTTAAAAATAGATTACTATACCCAGGAACATGTCAGAATTACCTATGGAGGTTTTTAAAAAATCTTTAAGTCTAGGCGTGATGCTTGGAGAAGGCTGCCAATGGGGTCAGGACCTGAATATTTCTAATAAGCTCTGAGGGCAGCTCTGAGGTTCCCTTCTGGTTGAATCACTGACTTTACGTTGACTGGGGTACTTTGGTTTTTTTGAGCCGTTTTTTGGGGGCGTGGGAAGCTTTTCTTGCAGATTTACTAGGAGTGGTGAAGAACTTGGCCTCTGGCTTTTTAGGAGTCTGTCTCACATCTTTTTTCCCCAGCGAAGGATTTTTTTCCTTCACTGCCTCTTCTTTGATTTTTGGCTTCTTCCGTGGGCCTTTCCCTGGGGTCTCAGACTCTGCAGCTTTTGGGGTCTCAGATGCTGGCAAGGCCTTTCTTTTCTTCCCACGAGGTGTGCTGGGAATAGGACTCTTTGTTGGAGACTTCTTTCCTGTGGCATGTTTTTGAATCTAGGAAGAAGAAAGTTTAATATAGAAAAAGACCACAAAACCTGATACTAATTCTAGGAGTTACTGTTTTAATTAGTTAATACCTAAAAGGTACACCTCAGCATGATGACAGAGATGAGCTGTATTCCACTATTAAGAATGAGGGAGGCTACAAACCACAGTGCTTCCAAAAAGAAAAAAAAAGAAAAAAAAAAGAAAAAAGAATGAGGGAGGCTCAGTGCGGTGGTTCACACTTGTTATCCCAGCACTTTGGGAGGCCAAGGCAGGCGGATCACTTGAGGCCAGGAGTTCAAGACCAGCCTGGCCAACATGATAAAACCCTGTATCTACTAAAAATGCAAAAATTAGCCAGGCATGGTGGTGGGCACCTATAATCCTAGCTACTCAGGAGACTGAGTGAGGCAGGAGAATCATTTGAAACCGGAAGGCAAAGGTTGAAGTCAGTGGAGATTGTGCCATTGCACTTCAGCCTGGGCAACAGGAGCCAAACTCTTTCTCAGGAAAAACAAAAAGAAAAAAAAGAATGAGGGATAGGTGTGGTGGCTCACGCCTGTAATCCCAGAACTTTGACAGGCCGAAGCAGGTGGATCACTTGAGGCCAGGGGTTCAAGACCAGCCTGACAACATGGTGAAACCCCATCTCTACTAAAAATAGAAAAATTAGCTGGGCATGGTGGCACATGCCTGTAATCCCAGCTACTCAGGAGGATGAGGCACGAGAATTGCTTAGGCCTGAGAACTGGAGGTTGCTGTGAGCCGAGATTGTGCCACTGTACTCCAGCCTAGGCAACAGAGCAAGACTCTGTATCAAAAAAAAAAAAAAAAAAAGAATTATGAACACCCAGAGGTCTTCCTGGTTCAATCAGAGGAAAAACATCTTTCCCTATAACCCATGACTGATGGGAAGGACTTCTGGAAGCACCATTAGGAGCACAGCAAAGGCTCCTGGGAGCAAACTCTGACTCTTCCAAATGTAGCTGTATATCCCTGGCACATGGTTTAGGGCAGGGGTACCCAAATTCGCTGTGTAAAAGCCAACTGGGGGGCCAGGCACGGTGGCTCACCCCTGTAATCGCAGCACTCTGGGAGGCCAAATCACCTGAGGCCAGGAGTTTGAGACCAGCCTGGCCAACATGGCAAAACCCTGTCTCTACCAAAAACACAAATATGAGCTGGGCGTGGTGATGCGAACTAGTAATCTCAGCTACTCGGGCCACTGAGGAAGAATTGCATGAACCAGGGAGGTGAAGGTTGCAGTGAGCTGAGATCATGCCACACTCCAGCCTGGGTCACAGTGAGACTCCATCTTAACAACAACAACAACAACAAACAACTGGTTGGGGCCAGGTGCGGTGGCTCATACTTGAAATCCCAGCATTTTGGGAGGCCAAGGTGAGAAGACTGCTTGAGCCTGGGAGTTTAAGACCAGCCTTGGCAATATAGCAAGACACCATCTCAAAAAAAAACAAAAACAAGACAGTAAATCATAACTACCTTCACAGTTCTTTGGATTCATTCCAGTATTTTTCAGCATTCACTGCTCAGCACAGTGCCTGCCTGACAGTGGCCACTGAATCAATCCATTATGAATATTAAATATTAAAAACAATACCTCTACATTCTCCTTAGCTGGAGTCTTTCCTATTGGTACCAGCTGTGGAATTTCGTCTTCGGAGTCAAATGCCACTTGAACTTGGGCTTTTCTTTTGCCACGCCTTTTCTTCCCATGCTCTGGGGTCTGCTCCTTCTTCAATTCAGGTTTCTCCACTGTAGCATCACCACTTTCAGGTTCCACGGCGTCTTTACTAAGGACTGATGCAGGCTTACTAACCTGCTGTTTCTTCTTTCTGATTTTGTTCCTCTCCTTTTGTTTTTCATGATTTCTTTCTCTTCGTTTTTTCCTTGCCTCCTACCAAAACACATCGTAAAAAATTTTAGCAGGAACACCTCTGTTGGTTAACAAATGGAACAGATTTACCACTTGCAGTTCTGATTATCCATAAGCCCGTGAATGGACCTTGATCTATACAGAGAACAAACTCCCTTACCAGCACTGGAACCTAAACCAGTTTTTTACTCACAGCCAAATATGCATTTTATGCAGTAAATTATACATTTGTATTTCTGAATCTGGCTATCTAAAGTATATAGTTTAGAGATTTTTCTGAAACACAGTATGGTTTAGAAAGTATAAAGAATAATCCAGCTGGGCACGGTGGCTCACGCCTATAATCCCAGGACTTTGGGAGGCTGAGGTGGGTGGATCACGAGGTCAAGAGATAAGACCATTCTGGTCAACATGGTGAAACCCCGTCTCTACTAAAAATACAAAAAAATTAGCTGGGCATGGTGGCGCACGCCTGTAGTCCCAGCTACTCGGGAGGCTGAGGCAGGAGAATTGCTTGAACCCAGGAGGCGGAGGTTGTGGTGAGCCGAGATCACGCCATTGCACTCCAGCCTGGGTAACAAGAGAGAAACTCTGTCTCAAAAACAAACAATCAAAGAATAATCCGGCTGGGTGTTGTGGTTCATGCCTGTAATCCCAGCACTAAGGTCGGGAGTTTGAGACCAGCCTGACCAACATGGAGAAACCCTGTCTCTACTAAAAATACAAAATTAGTTGGTTATGGCGGCACATGCCTGTAATACCAGCTACTTGGGAGGCTGACACAGGAGAATTGCTTGAAGCCCCGGTAGGCGGAGGCTGTGGTGAATTAAGATGGCGCCATTGCACTCCAGCCTGGGTGACAAGAGCGAAACTCCGTCTCAAAAAAAGAATCCAGCAGGGCCTGGTGGTTCACGCCTGTAATCCCAGTACTTTGGGAGGCCAAGGCGGGTGGATCATAAGGTCGGGACTTTGAAATGAGCCTGGCCAACGTGGTGAAACACTGTCTCTAATAAAAATACAAAAAATTAGCTGGGGATGGTGGTGCGCTCCTATAATCCCAGATACTCTGGAGGCTGAGGCAGAAGAATCGCTTGAACCCAGGAGGCAGAAGTTGTGGTGAGCGAAGATCATGCCACTGCACTCCAGCCTGGGCAAACGGGCAAGACTGCCCCACCAAAAAAAAAAAATAATAATAATGATAACCCTCGGCTGGACGTGGTGGCTCATGACTGTAATCCCAGCACTTTGGGAGCTGAGGCAGGAAGATCACTTGAGGTCAGGACTTTGAGACCAGCCTGGGCAATATGGCGAAACCCCATTACTAAAAGCACTAAATTAGCTAGGCATGATGATACGTGCCTATAGTCCCAACTACTCAGGAGGCTGAGGCACAGACAATCATTTGAACCTGGAAGGTGGAGGTTGTAGTGAGCTGAGATCATGCCACTGCACTCCAGCCCAGGAGATAGAGTGAAACTGTCTCAAAAACAAAATTAAAAATTTGTTGGACACAATTAACATGGCTGAAGAGAGAAACCCTAGATCAGTCTAACAAATAGGAAAAAATTAAACTTTTTTTTTTTGGAGATAGTCTCACTCTGTTGCCCAGGCTGGAGTGCAGTAGCGCAATCAGCTCACAGCAACCTCCGTCTCCCGGGTTCAAGCGATTCTCCTGCCTCAAGTAATTGGGACTACAGGCGCATGCCACCATGCCCAGCTAATTTTTGTATTTTTAGCAGAGACGGAGTTTCACCACATTGGCCAGGATGGTCTTGATCTCTCAACCTCATGATCCGCCTGCCCGGCCTCCCAAAGTGTTGGGATTACTGGCGTGAGCCACTGTGCCCAGCCAAAACTGAATTTTTTTTCCTTCCAAAAGTTTCTTTTGCTAGAGTATGAGTAATACTGAAAACCTACAAACCAAGCTCAGGAGGTATTAGTCAGCATACCCTCCCAAACCCAAATATGTGCACATTAGGTGAACTGGTGTGTTGAAATTATCCTAGTCAGAGTCCCAGTGAATGTGGGTGTATGTGTGTCCTGTGATGAAATGGCATCTTTTCTAGGGTTGGCTCTTGCCTGTCACCCTCTTCCCTGAGTTCTCAGGATTAAGCTCAGGCACCTACAACCCTGGATGGACTGGGTAATTACCTCAGTTGCTTTTGTTACTGCCTCAAAAGTATATACAGCTCACATTTATTTCAGTGTTTAATATTCTAAGTGTTTTGGTCTTTATTTAGAAGTAAGGTGATGTTTCTGTGACTGGAAATATGGAATAGGAACTTAACCCAGGCCCCCTCGATAGCCAGTTAACCCAGGCTGGGCACAGTCGCTGATGCCTGTAATCCCAGCACTTTGGGAAGCAGAGGCAGGTGGATCGCTTGAGCCCAAGAGTTCAAGATCAGCTTGGGAAACATAGGGAGACCATATCTGTACAAAAAAATTAAAACATTAACTGGGTGTGGTGGAGCATGCCTGTAGTCCCAGCTACTCGGGAGGTTGGCACAGGATCACTTGAGTCCAGGAGGTCAAGGCTGCAGTAAGTCTTGATGGCACCATTGTGTTCCAGCCTGAGGGACAGAGCCAGACCCTATCTCTCTAAAAAAACCAGCAAGCACTGGATCTAACAAAAATTTCAAAAACACCCAATTTATCAATACATCCAAGATATTTCTATCTTAGCGTGCATTACTGATACTAATATCAACTACCTCATATAACGTGGGAACCATGAACACAAAAGCACAACCACCAGAAAACCAGAAAAAGATAACTGAAAAGTAGAGCAGGGATGATGGTCTACTTCCTTCTCCTAGGGACAGAGTTTACTGCCTTGATTATTCATCCTATGGGTATTTAAAATTCTACTAACTTTTTTCTTCTTATTAAGCATAGATTTTTTGGTGGCTTCATCCCAATTGCTGACAAACGAGGAAAAGATGGGAAGAGCAGCCGATTTCTCAGTTTTCACAAACAGGAGTTTCACACTCTCCCACTTCTGAAACAAAGAAAAGAGTAACATCATCTATATATACTTTGTTTCTTGTAAATGAACAGTCAGTTGATGCACCTGCAATACTGTACCTCCGGCAATTTTTCCGAAAGTCCTTTGGTGACAGCAACAATGTTTTCAATGATGTGCTCAATCTGCATTCCAACGTGACCAATGCGTATAGCACTGAAATTTAATACAGTATTAGAAAAGATTTTTAAAAAATATTTTTTCAAAATCAGGCAGGTATATGAGAAATATAAATACATAATCCTCAAGTGTTTTTTTTTTTAAGGTAGATACATTAAGCCCGGGCAACATGGTAAAACCCTGTCTCTATCACACTAACAAATATTAACTGGGCATGGTGGTACATGCCTATAATCCCAGTTATTAAGGAGGCTGAGGCAGAAAAGTCACCTGAGCCCAGGAGCTCAAGACTGCAGCGAGCCCAGATCTGCCAACTGCACTCCAGCCTGGGTAACAACAGAGCAAAACAGTCTGAAAAACAAAAAACCATTAAAACCTTTAGGTTCTCAATATACTTGATTTCATTTTGGAGACAGGGTTTTTTTCTGTTGCCCAGGCTGAGGTGCAGTGGCACAATCAACATCCTGGGCTTAAGCAATCCTCCCACCTCAGCCTCTGCAGTAGCTGGGTCTATAGGCCGCCCAGCTGTTTTTTGTATTTTTTGTAGGGACGGGTTCTCACTCATGAGCTCAAGTGATCCACCAGGCTAGTCTTGAACTCCTGGGCTCAAGTGATCCTCCTGCCTTGGCCTCCCAAAGTGCTAGGATCGCAGGCATAAGCCACCATGCCTGGCCTAAATATATTTTAAAGGAAGACTGTCATCTTTCATATTCTAGAAATTTCTTCTACCTTAAGTAAAATGTCACATCATCAGGGGGTGTTTTTTTTCTTTTTTTGAGATGGAGTCTTGCTCTGTCGCCAGGCAGAAGTGCAGTGGTGAGATCTCGGCCCACTGCAACCTCTGTCTCCTGGGTTCAAGCAAATCTCCTGCCTCAGTCTCCCTAGTAGCTGAGATTATAGTCGTGAGCCACCACACACAGCTAATTTGTGTATTTTTAGTAGAGATGGGGTTTCACAATGTTGGCCGCACTGGTCTTGAACACCTGACCTCAAATGATCCACCCACCTTGGCCTCTCAAAGTCCTGGGATTACAGGTATGAGCGACCATGGCCAGCTGAGGGAGTGATTAAAGAGCTAGTAGCACCTAAATGTGAGGCTAGGAGCACAAGGAGGCTGGGCCAGAGGAGTTTCTATCTTTATCTTAGACAACCCCAGGTCACTGAGTCCACCGTCAAGCTGTTCTGAGGGGACCTACCTCCAGGAGGGTCACCTGCTCTCTCTAGTTCTACTGCTCCACTCAAGAAAAAGTAGTTCTTGTCCCTGGTGGAATAGTGTCTTTTGGCTAAGAGTAAGACCATCCCTTCAGGTGAAGCAGAGTGTAGGCAGAAGCCAAGTGGGAAGCCTGGAGGGCTCAGTGCTCAGCGCTGGTGCCAAAATGAAGTGAGCCAGAAGGGAAGCTCACTGTTGGCACAGTGTCTGCAGAATGAGGATGACACCAGCTGTTGCTCCTCTCTCTCTGCAGCCAAAGACTAGGCACTGCCCACTCCCTGAGCCTGTTACCACCTGCCTGCGAGCATACCTGGGCATCCCAGATGGAAAGATGGTGAGGAAGGGGGAGTAACAGAAGTGGAGGAGGAAAATAAATTATTATGCTGGGGAAAGGTAAGAGAGGAAATGAAAGAATGATTTTTATTCTCAGTTGTCTGCAACTTTAAGTTGTTGCTTTTGCCTTGGAAAACCCCCAGTGGCAGGAGACTGCTGCTCCTTTACCTGCCTTCGGGGGTCCCACAAACAAGGCCTGACCGTCTAGCCATCCACTTCCATGAGCCACTATTTGGACATCAGCCTTTAACCAAAGGAGTAGGCGTCCAGGCCCAATGACCAATGCTTCTCGGCTACCTCATTACACCTGATCCAGGGCTTCCCAGCAGCAGGCAGAAGACAATCTGTCCTGCCCATCCCGCACCCTGCTCTGCTCTACCTGCAGACACTATGCTGGGGTCAGGCCTCCCTAGTAAGCAGAGGCAAGAAATCTCTGTGTTTCTATTTTCTGCCATGTGTGACCATGTGTATGCATGATGGGCTCCTGGGGTGTCTCTGGGTGGAAGGGCAGTGCCCTACAGCTCTGCCATTCTGACAGCTACCCATCTCCACACTGCAGTCAGCAGGTGAACTACTTCATAAAACATATTTTCAATACATTTAAAACTTGCCCTACCTCCCCAAGCTGGTACACTGCCAAGCATACAAACTTAACCCACTTCTCAGCCTAATAAAATAGCCTATGCCACATCCTCTGCTCACCCAAAGGTCGGAAGCAATCACTAACCTAAAACGCCTGTTCTAGTAGGAAAGGCTAGGTGTGGGGGCTCCGCCTAGCTCAGTATCCTGGGTGAGGTTAAACCAATGTGACAACACAGACAGCAAACAGACAGACGAACAGAATAAATGCTGAATTCATTTAATAGGAAATTAAACTAAGAATGAGGTAGATCTTCACTTTAAGGAGTAATATGGTGCCTTTAAAGGACAATCTGAGGCCAGGTGTAGTGGCTCACCCCTATAATCTAAACACTTTTGGAGGCCAGGATGGGAGGACTAGTTTTGTCTAGGGGTTCAAGTCCAGACATGGCAATGTAGTGAGACCCTGCCTCTACAAAACACTGAAAAGTTAGCCAGGTATGGTGGCATGTGCCTGTAGTTCTAGCTACTCAGGAGGCTGAAGTGGGAGGATTGCTTGAGCCAAGGAGTTGGAGGTTGTGGTGAACTACAATTGCATGACTGAGTGCAGTGGCAAATAAATAAAGGACAAGCTGAAAGCCCAGAACTACTCATGTTCTCTAAGCATTCATCTTACTCTCCTTGCTTTCCTTAGTATCTGGAGCTGCCCTGTCCAGTGCAGTGACCTTCAGCCACTAGCTATATGTCCCTACTTTAATTACAAATTCAGTCCCTGACACAGTAGCCACATTACACTTGCTCAAAAGCTACATACAACTAGTGCCTACTGTGTGAGATGGCACAAATGCAGACCATTTCCATCACAGTGGAACGTTCTATCAGACAGCATTGTTCTAGAACACAGCAAAGTTCTAGAGATTAAACTTTTTTTCCTTTAAAGACAGTCTTGCTCTGTCTTTCAGGCTAGAGGGCAGTGACAAGACGATAGCTTGCTGCAGCCTTAACCTCCTGGGCTCAAGTGATCCTCCCACCTCAGCCTCCAGGGTAGCTGACACCACGGGGGCACACCACCACACTTGGCTAATGTTCTTGATGTTTTTGCAGAGAAGGGAGTCTATGTTGCCCAAGCTGGTCTTCAACTCCTGGGCTCAAGCGATCCTCCTGCCTTGGCCACCCCAAGTGCTGGGATTACAGGCATAAGCCACTGCACCTGGCCTGAGAATTCATCACTTCTAAGGAATAGATTTTAGTTTTAAAAAGGGATCTGGTACCACTAACAAAATCTTTTTTAAAAGTATATAAAATCATTGTCAAATACAAGATTAAAGGAGGCATACATGAATGCCTTTTACCTACCTGCAAGAACCACTTTTAGAAATGTTTAAGACTGTTCCACCTATACAGTCATTGATTTCTCTTGATAAATTCTTGGACAGAAGGTTTACAGATACTGGAACTCTGTAAAAAACACACAGGCATTCAGAATACAATGCATACAACACACCTAGAAATTTCATGCTGCTAAAGTCCAGTTATTACTAAGAAACTTACTTCTTTCTTTGATAGAAATGTCTCCCAATGTGTGAGGGTAAGAGCCGCCTAATTCTGGCATCAGTAAGGAAGAAGTCAAAAGTGCTCAGAAGGCGGAGCTTGGCTTCAAAGGGTTTATATTCCTTCTTCAGAGTTTGGAAGGGGATAATCTAGGAAGCATAGAGAATAAAAACAAAAAGTTAGGAACCTAAACAAGAAGAAGAAATACTTAGGCAACAGTTTGTATTTGTATTAAAAAATGTCCCAGAGCCATTCCTCTCATACTTTAGCGAACACGTGAGTGCCTAAAATGTGCTAGGCACTATGCTACATGCTGGGAACACTGAGATAAATGAGAAAGGACCCCAGCTAAAGAAACTTAGATCCAGGACAGGCGTGGTGGTTCACACCTGTAATGCCAGCACTTTGGGAAGCCAAGGTGAGATGATCACCTGGGGTCAGGAGTTCAAGACCAGCCTGGCCAACATGATGAAACCTTGTCTCTACACAAATATAAAAATTAGCTGAGCATGATGATGTGTGCCTGTAACCCCAGCTATTTGGGAGGCTGAAGAGGGAGAACTGCTTGAACCCGGGAGGCAGAAGATGCAGTGAGCTAAGATCGCACCATTCCACTCCAGCCTGGGCAACAGAGTAAAACTCCATCTCACAAAAAAAAAATAAATAAAGAAAGAAAGAAAGAAAGAAAGAAAGAAAGAAAGAAAGAAACTTAGATCCCTTACATCCAGAGAGTAAAAAAGATAAGTATACCAACTACAAAAAAAAAAAAAAAAAAACTTAGATCCCTTACATCCAGAGAGTAAAAAAGGTAAGTATACCAACTACAAAACAGTGAATCAGAGAAAAACAAGATGCTCCGAAAGTACAGAGGAATGACACGAGCCACCCTTTTATAACTTGCAAGACATAAAAGCTACCGATGTACACATCACCACAAATTAAATTAAAAAGAGAAAAGTAGAAGAAAAATACTAGGAAATATAGTAATGTATTTGTGACATTGTTTCAATTGATTTAAATCCTCTAAATAACTTGAAAATATTAATCAGGCTTCCTACCTGAGAAATGGTTTTAATTCCATGCTTGTTTAAAAGCTTTCTATAGAACTGTTCTGTCTTTTCAGGAGTTGAATTGGGTTCGTCCTTCGTAAATAAACAGATATCTTCTAAATCTGATCGAATACCATGAGGTAAGGGCCTACAAAATACGTGAAAAGAAACTGAGGAAAGCATTATTATAGACATTGTGCATGTTTGGTATTATACAGAATACACAATAAACTTAGTGTCATTTAAGTAACTTTAGTCATGCTAGTTAAACAAATATTGCACCGAGACCAACATTTAAAAATTCATCTCATGGCCAGGAACGGTGGCTCACGCCTGTAATCCCAGCACTTTAGGAGGCAAAGGCGGGTGTGTCACCTGAGGTCAGGAGTTCGAGTTCAGCCCGAAAACATGGTGAAACTCCGTCTCTACTAAAAATACAAAAAATTAGCTGGGAGTGGTGGCAGACACTTGTAAAACCAGCTACTCGGGAGGCTGAGGCAGGAGAATCACTTGAACCTGGGAGGTAGAGGTTGCAGTGAGCCCCAATCACACCACTGCACTCCAGCCTGGGCAACAAGAGCAAAATTCCGTCTCAAATAAACAATAACAACAACAACAAAAAAAACCTCATTTGCAATGGCAAGTAAATCACAAACACACAGGCCCAAACATCAATTAACATGGGATATAACAAGAATTAAAATATCAAAAACATCCAAATTCCTGCACATATAATTATTAAACTAGCTTCATCAGGACAGGCCTGGTTCAGAATTCTACCTTCTGTAAAACTCTTAGCTCCATAATGATAATCATTTTTTCTTTTTTTTTTTGAAACAGGGTTTTGCCCAGTTGCCAAGGCTGGAGTGCCGAGGTGTGATCATAGCTCACAACAGCCTCCAGCACAGCTGAGACTACAGGCGTGTGCCAGCTGGGCATGGGCCAAGCTAATTTTTATATTTTTGGTAGAGATGGGGTTTTGCCAAGTAGCCTAAGCAGGTCTTAAATTTGTGGGCTCAAGCAGTCCACCTCACTCAGCCTCCCAAAATGCTGAGATTATAGGTGTGAGCCACCACATAACTTTTTTTTGAGATGGAGTCTCGCTGTCACCCAGGCTGGAGTCTCTGCAACCTCAGCCTTCTGGGTTCAAGCAATTCTTGTGCCTCAGTCTCCCAAGCAGCTGGGATTACAGACGCCTGCCATCATGCCCAGCTAATTTTTGCATTTTTAGTAGGAACGGGGTTTTGCACTGTTGGTCAGGCTAGTCTCGAAGTCCTGACCTCAAGTGATCTGCTGGCCTCAGCCTACCAAAGTGCTGGGATTAGAGGTGTAAGCCACTGAGCGCAGCCCAACACAACTTTTAAGAATTGAAGGCCAGGCATGGTGGCTCATGCTCGTAATCCCAGCACTTTGGGAGGGTGAGTTGGGTGGATCATAAGGGCAGAAGATAGAGACCAGCCTGGCCAATATGGTGAAACTCCACCTCTGCAAAAAAAATATATAAAAATTAGCCGGGCATGGAGGCATGTAGCTATACTACATGTAGCTATAGTCCTAGCTACTCAGGAGGCTAAGACAGGGGAATTGCTTGAACCCAGGAGGCGGAGGTTGCAGTGAGCCGAGACTGCGCCACTGCACTCCAGCCTGGGTGACAGAGCAAAGACTTTGTCTCAGAAAAAAAAAAAAAAAAAAGGAAAAAAAGAACTGAAACAGTTAAAACAGACCAGGCACGGTGACTCATGCCTGTAATCCCGAAACTTTGGGAGACTGAGCCTGGAGGACTGTGTGAGCCCAAGGTAAAGACCAGCCTGGGCAACATCTTAGGAAGCTGAGGTGGGAGGATCACTTGAGTCAGGAAGGTTGAGGTTGCAGTAAACACAGATCTCACTACTGCACTCCAGCTGGGCAATAGTACAAGACCCTGTGTCTTTAAAAGAGAGAAAATAATTGAAAACAAAAAACGTGAAATAAACATAAACCAGGGGGACCAGCAAACATAATTATGCTACATCTTACAGAAAATAAAATACAAGAGTTTAACTCATTTCTTATGCTTACAACCTACGTTCTGAAGAAGCATTTTATATAACCACCATGGGTGTCTTTTTCATAGAAAGGAGTCCACTGCAGTTTTTTATTGTCTGTGTATAAAGGAGTAAATTGGTGCTTCAAGGAATTTTTGCTTGACATGGAAAGATAAAAAGATTCTTAAAAAGCATTTTATATAATCACCATGGGTGTCTTTTTCATAGAAAGGAGTCCACTGCAGTTTTTTATTGTCTGTGTATAAAGGAGTAAATTGGGGCTTCAAGGAATTTTTGCTTGACATGGAAAGATAAAAAGATTCTTAAAAAAAAAAAAAAAAAAGCTGTTTAACTTATTTCACCTTTATTGTTTCAAACTCTAGGTTTTCTATTCAACAGACCTGATTAGGTTAGCTGTCAGCCAAGCTCAGAAAGCTGGTGAAATTTCAAGAAAATGTTAGCACATCTGAATTCCTACAATTCTTTTTTTTTTACTTTCTTTCTTTTTTGTTTTTGTTTTTGAGACTGAGTCTTGTTCTGTTGCCCAAGCTGGAGTGCAATGGAGACATCTCTGCTCACTGCAACCTCCATTTCCTGGGTTCAAGTGACTCTCCAGCCTTAGCCTCCTGGGTAGTTGGGATTAGAGGCACCTGCCATCATGTCCGGCTAGTTTTTGTATTTTTGAAGAGATGGGGTTTCACCATGTTGGCCAGGCTGGTCTCGAACTCCTCAGGTAATCCGCCTGCCTCGACCTCCCAAAGTGCTGGGTTTACAGGTGTGCACCACCTCGTCAATCCTCTACAGTTCTTTTAGACATTGTTGTTTTACTTCGTGTCTGGTTTTTATTATAAGTTTGCAAAGTTTCCATTAGAAAATACCACAGAATTGTTCGAGTTACAAAGAATGAACAGGCAGATAAAAACAGCAAAGGTAGAAAACCACAACTTACAATCTGACCCTCAGTTCTTTACTTGGAATTTTCCATAATACCACCATTAAAAATAAATTTTCATTCTCATTCAAAAGCAACCCATGATCGTTCTTCCTGGACTTGCAATGTGTCAAGAGAGCATCCAATGCCTTTCTAACCTGCAAAGTGGAGAAGACAAATAAGTGAAATGTTCTCATAAGAGCTTACACAAATAAGTGAAATGTTCTCAATCTAACTTAGCATTTGTCTCTTCCCACACTTTCTATTTTTTCCCTTCCAACTTCTATTTCAAGGGGTAACCTCTATAACCTTATCTATTAGGATCCGGCAATTTATATTCAGAGAATTCTAAGAACCCCTCAAACACGCCTAAGTATCCACTTCCAGCACCATCTACGGCAAGGCGTTTCTTCTACTTAAGAGACTGGGCCAAACGGAAACATGCTCCTCCTGCCCTCAACGATGAAAGCAGTAATCCCAGGAAAAGCATTAAGCGAACGCATTTAGCATTTACTATTTCTTCCTTTTTTTTTTGAGACGGAGTCTCACTGTTGTCGCTCCAGCTGGAGTGCAATGGCGGGATCCCGGCTCACTGCAACCTCCGACTCCCGGGTTCCACCAATTCTCCTCCCTCAGCCTCCCAAGTATCTGAGATTACAGATGCACGCCACCACGCCCAGCTATTTTCTGTATTTTTAGTGGAGACGAGGTTTCACCACGTTGGCCAGGCTAGTCTCGAACTTTTCACATCAGGTGACCCACCCGTCTCAGCCTCCCAAAGTACTGGGATTACTGGCGTGAGCCACCGCGCCCAGCCTACTGAGTACTTTCTTACCTTGTGCCAGGGTCCCTGGCCAAAAAGCGGTACTCGCTTTGCCTCTTCCGATCCTGGATAGCGCGGACCGGAAGGGCCCATTTTAAATAACGGTAACAGACCTGCAAAAGTAAGCGACTCGGCCAAGGCCTAAGTATAAGGAACGTAAGCCAGGTCGCCAGGTCGATCTCATTTAGCTCAACATCTAGTACACTTGCAACCCAATTCAAGGCCGCAGGACCGTGGGGAAGCAGGCGCCCACCCACGTATGTAAACGGGACGGACAGCTGAGGCACACAGCCCGCAAGCGACCCTCCCAGAGCGCCGGGGGATTCTGCCGAGCACGCACTCGGGTCCCCGCAACCTGCGCCTCACGAGATCACCGCCATCCCGCTTCCAAGCCACCCTTCCCAGGAACCACTCACCTGCTCTTTGTCCAGCTGCTTCCGTACTGTAGGGGCCGCTGGAGTCGAGGTGGAGGTTGCAGTCGGGGTTGAAGATGACAGCGGCGTGGAGGCCGAGTCCTCCATTTTGCTTTCACCTCGTGAAGGTGCGCGAGCGGAGACCCACTACTTACTTCTGAGGCGCACGCGCGAGCGAGGCACAGACCCGGAAGCGTGGGGGCGGAACCGAGCCCCTGTGCGTCATTTCCGGAAGGGTGCACGCTTCCGTTCTCAGAGGTCGTGGTGGCTGTTGGAGTCCCTTTCTTGAGGAGGTTCCTCTTCTTCCGCTCTTCTCCCGCTTTCCATGAGGTGTGGGGAGTAGCCTGGGTGTCCACTTACTCTTACACGATATAAATCAAGAAAGTTCCTTGAGGCAGGAGAAGAGTCCCGTCAGGCGGCCCAGTTGTGTGCCCCGCACGCCGTGGTCCCCGCCTCTGGGAAGGCCGCGTGTGGCGCGGGCAGAGCACCGAATCCTGGCTCCACCGCCCACCTGTAGGTTGAGTTTAGGTGACCCCAACCCCAGGCTGGTGGGAAATCCGTGAAATATAAGGCACAGGAGTCACCTGGCGCGTCGTTAAGCGGCGTGAGGGACCGAAAGATGCGTCGGAGCCAGTGTCTTAAGGATCTTCTGGTCTCGCACAGTGGCGGGAGGTAAGATCCTATCCAAATAAGCGTGGTTGGCCCGGCGCGTGGCTGGCGCCAGGAATCCCAGCACCCCGGGAGGCCGAGGCAGAAGGATTCCAGGCCAGCCTGTGCAATATACGAGACTCGTCTCCAAAAAATAAAAAGATTAGCCGGCGTGGGAGTGCGCGCCTGTAGAACCAGCTACTTGGGAGGCGGAGGCTAGAGGATCGCTTGAGCCCACGAATTCGAGGCTCAGTGAGTTACTCCAGCGTAGCCATTAGAACGAGACCTTGTCACTAAACAAAGAATAGTGGAGGCTGGATAACTGACAAATGGAATACCTTAGAACAGGGGAGTCCAATCTTTTGGCTTCCATGGGCCACACATAAAATACATTAATACTAATGATAGCTGATGAAGAAAGTTTTACGAATTTGCGTTGGACTGCATTCAAAGCCTGGCTTCCTGGGCTGCTTGTGGCCCTTGGGTAAGACAGGCTTGCCTTGTAATGTCTTCCTCCGACACCACCTGCCTCCCCAGAGGTAACCACTATTACCAGTGTCTCCTGGAACCTTCCAGAGATGTTCCAGGCATGTTTAGGAGATACTTTTCCTTTCTCTTGTTGGATGGGTTTAATTAATGAATTTTTTTTTTAAGAGGGTGTCTTGCTCTGATGCCCAGGCTGGAGTGCAGTGGCGTGATCTCGGCTCACTGCAACCTCTGCCTTTCGGGTTCTAGCAGTTCTCCTGCCTCAGCCTCCTGTGTAGCTGGAACTATAGGGCGTATGCCGCCACGCCCGGCTACTTTTTTTTTTTCCTTTTTGTGGAGAACAGGGTCTCACTATATTGCCCAGACAGATCTCAAACTCCTGGGCTCAGTCTATCCTCCTGACTCTGCCTAAGAGCTGGGATTACAGGTGTGAGCCACCGCGCCCAGCTTTTTTTTTTTTTCCTCCCCCTCTGCAGAGTTTCACTCTTGTTGCCCAGACTGGAGTGCAGTGGCGCGATCTCAGCCTACCACAACCTCTGCCTCCCAGGTTCAAGCAGTCTGCCTCAGCCTCATGCATGCGCCACCACGCCCAGCTAATTTTGTGTTTTTAGTAGAGACGGGGTTTCTTCATGTAGGTCATGCTGATCTTGAACTGAAGACCTGAGGTGATCCACCTGCCTCGGCCTCCCAAAGTGCTGGGATTACAGGCATGAGCCACCATGCCCGGCCTACTGTTTTAGATACAGTTGCCTACAGTATTAGTACAGTAACATGTTGTATGGGTTTGTAGTTCAGGAGCAATAGGCTGTATCCCATAGCGTGGGTGTGTAGCAAGCCATACCATCTAGGCTTCTGTGAGTACATTGATATTCCCCCAACTATGAAGTCGCCCAAAGACACATTTCCCAGGATGTATTCTCATCATTAAGCAACCCATGACTATATTTTTAGTTTGAAGTTCCAGTAGTACATCTAAGTGGATCTGGAATGTGGAAGAGGATATTCTTGAACTAAAAAGGAAATTAGAAGTCATTTTCATGGAGGCGATGATTAAAACTTTGTAAATAGGTGAGATTACAAAAAGAAGTCTAGAGGAAGAATAGAGTTGTAAAGAAATGTTCAATAACAAACTAAGAGGAAACAGAGAAGTAGTTGAGGATATAAAAGAAAACCCGTTTAGGAAGCTGAGACAGTCAGATTGCTTGAGCTCAGGAGTTCAAGACTGGCCTGGGCAATATAGTGAGATCCTGTCTCTACAAAAAAAACAGAAAAATTAGATGGGCGTGGTGGTGTGTGCCTGTATCCCAGTTACCCATGATGTTGAAGCAAGAGGATCGCTTGAGCCCACAGCATTGAGGCTACAGTGAGCTGTAATTGTGCCACTGCACGCCAGCCTAGGTGACGGAGTGAGACCTTGTCTCAAAAAAGAAGAATGAAAACCAAGAGGGTGCTAGGTTACAGAAGCCATGAAGGAGTGGAGATATCTGAAGATGTGTTAACACTGTTCACCATTGAAGTTGAGAGGAATACATACTGATAAAAGACCATATCGTCAGCACCACAAGACAGGGTGAAAAATTTTAAGAATAGATAAATAGTCCAGGCACAGTGACTCACACCTGTAATCCCAGTACTTTGGGAGGCTGAGGAGGGAGGATTGCTTGAGCCCAGGAGTTCCAGACTAGTCTGGACAACATAGCAAAATCTCATTTTTACAAAAACCAAAATAATTTCAGCATTCAGGTATCCAGATCTCACTAATACCATGAATATTATTAAGTTGTTTCTCTTGGAAGGTACTAAGATACCTTTCTTCAAACTGCTTGAAATTCTTTTTTGTAGGTACATAAAGTTAATTTTATTAAGAATTTCATAAATAATTCAAGTAATTGCAAAGATTGTTTGAATATGTTGCTGGATGGTAAACATAAAAGTTTAAGAAACTTCATACTTAATAATGGAACTCAGATTTATTTTATTTTATTTTGAGACAGAGTTTCACTTTTGTCGCCCAGGGTGGAGTACCATGGCGCAATCTCGGCTCACCGCAACCTCCACCTCCTGGGTTCAAGTGATTCTCCTGCCTCAGCCTCCTGAGCAGCTGGGATTATAGGCATGTGCCACCATACCCAGTTTGGTATTCAGATTCTAGTTCAAAGTAAACATTTGTTGCAATCAACTAGTAACCCTAGGAAACTATTGGAAATCCTTTTTTATATAGCGCTATCAAGTCAGAGTGGTTACAAATGGCAGCTAACGAAAGAAATGCCACATAGTCAGTTAGTGATGTCTGGATTATCCAAAAGCAGTTTAATACTCAGCATATTCTTGGTACTGAAATCTGCTAAGTAATGTTAACCTAAACATAATGGAATCAAGAGGTGACACAATATTGCTGAAATGTAGAATGTGACATTTTAAGAAAGACAGGAAGAACATGGTATTTTGGGTCAGAAAGATCACTCTGAATCCCAAATCCATGATGTACTAGTTGTTTAGCCTTTGACAAGGTGGCTAATCTCCCAGGCCTCAATGTGTTCATCTGTTAAATGAAGCTGATTACCTAGGATTTAAGAGAATATATCTTCACAGTGTGTTCATCTGTTAAATGAAGCTGGCTCCCTAGGATTTCAGAGAATATATCTTCACTGTGTCTTCATGTGTTAAATGGAGCTGGTTCCCTAGGATTTCAGAGAATGTATCTTCACAACGTCTGGCATGTTCCTGGTAGCACAAGGTTAGTTGTCTTCTTTTTACTTTTGCTAAAAATAATGTCATTATTAAATGGATTGGAAAAGAAATTGTGCATCTTAGGGCCCAATGAGGGCAGGAGGCAGCTTACCTGCATTCAAGTGGGAAGAAATAGCCAATCAGTAAAGAAATTAATATTTGGGCCAGACATGGTGGCTAACGCCTGTAATCCCAACACTTTGGGAAGCTGAGGCGGGCGGATCACGAGGTCAGGAGTTAAAGACCAGCCTGGCCAATATAGTGAAACCCCATCTCTACTAAAAATATAAAAAAATTAGCTGGGCATGGTGGTGCGTGCCTGTAGTCTCAGCTACACGGGAGGCTAAGGCAGGAGAATCGCTTGAACCTAGGAGGTGGAGGTTGCAGTGAGCCGAGATCGCACCACTGCACTCCAGCTTGGGCAACAGAGTGATACTTTTTCTAAAAAAAAAAAAAAAAAGAAAAAGAAAAATTAATATTCGATTCTGATTTGGGGGTTAGGGGTGGAGGGCTGGGGAAGAAAGAGAACAATGAAATTGCCAGAGAAAGAAATGTAAAGAGGTTTTCAGTAGAAAACCTATTAAAATTGCTATTTATTTTTAACTCTTTTTCCTCGTACAATCTATGTAGGTATCACAAGCACACCATTTAGCTCCTAAGTATCATAGTGTACACCAACCCCACTTAATACATGATTGACAAACAGATTCTTAATCCAGCCAGCCTGTATTTAGAGGAATTAGTATTCCCCAAGGAATGGACTGTTAAGACCACTCTTAAAAGTCATTTCTACATTTAAAAAAATAGATTAGGTAACACAAGTTTAGTTCTCTTCTTCTGTTTGCTGAAAGAAATACCATTAGTCTCTTTTTATCATTGACGATAACCAGCTGACAACTTGCAGGACTGTGTTCTTTTAATCAGTACACAATGTTATGTTATGACAACTTAGAATAAATGTTATGACAACTTAGAATCTCAAAGTGCATCTTTATTCAATTTAGGAAAGTTTTCTTTCTTTTTTTTTTTTTGATACGGCATCATGCTGTGTCGCCCAGGCTGGAGTGTAGTGATATGATCTCCACTCACTGCAACCTCCACCTCCCCGGTTCAGGTGATTCTCTTGCCTCAGCCTCCCAAGTAGCTGGGATCACAGGCACGTGCTACCATGCCCAGCTAATTTTTGTATTTTTAGTAGAGACAGGGTTTCACCATGCTAGCCAGGATGGTCTTGAACTCCCAACCTTGTAATTCGCCCGCCTCAGCCTCCCAAAGTGCTGGGATTACAAGCGTGAGCCACTGTGTCTGCAGGGAAGTTTTAAATAGCTACTATACTGTAAAGTATTATGCTAGGTCATCAATAAGGAATCTATAAAAGGACTTATAGAAGTTATTCATGCACAGAATTGAATAAATCTACCAAAAAAGAAAACGGATTTAGCCCTGAAGTTTAAAACAGTTGTTTAATAGAGGTGCAAGTTAGGTTAGTCAAAATACAAAATTAGCCGGGCGTAGTGGCGCATGCCTATCATCCCAGCTACGCCAGAGGCTGAGGGAGGAGAATTGCTTGAACCTGGGAGGCGGAGATTGCAGTGAGCCAAGATCGTGTCACCGTTCCCCCGCGGGGCGATCGCGAGAAACAGTCCCAAAAAAAAAAAAAAAAAAAAAAAAAAAAGGCCCCTCACAGGCAATGTGAGGAAGACCATCTTTAAGATTGGAAAGGGAGATAAGAAGGAAGCTCATGTTATTTCACCACCTGTTAGGATCACTACATCATCTGTTTATCTTTGGTAAGTCTTATAAAAGTAGATAAAGGAAGAAGTGGTGAGACTTTTCTCTCTGGTTTTACTTCCTTGTATTAGATTTTAGAGAAATTCAGAAGAAAGGTATTTGCATTTGCAACTAACCTGTCAAAGAATGCTAATTGGAAAGCAAAATCAAATCTCCCTTCAAGGATAGATCATTTAGAGAATATTCATAAAATGGAGTATTACTCATAAAAAAAATGAGCCACTGATATACACAACATAAACTCTAAAATGTAATGTGCCAGAGATGACAGAATTCAATTCAAGCTATGTGATTCCATTTATGTAGAATTTAAAAGCAGACAAAACTATTATAATAGATGGCATAACAGCGAATGCCTTGGCAAGGGGGGACTGGTTGGAAAGTAGCAGAACAGAGCTTTCTGGGGTGATGGAAATGTTCTGCATGTTGATGGGAGTGTTTACACAGTGTATACACTTGATAAACTCAATGTAAATTTAAGATCTGTGATATTCACTTTGTGCAAATTTTGCCTTAATAAAAAGTCCTCTCCTTTGACATACGTCTGTCTCCTGGAGCTTCTTTACAAATCGTAGTTACTCCTAAGAGTCTAAATCTTTGAAGATTTCGTTTTTATTCTAAAACTTGATATATTTGCCAGGGAATTAATAAAGATAGTAAAGATAGTGATGTCATCTGCTTTTAAGTAACTTCTGTAGTATTACATATTTTCAGGGTACATGTGATCATTTGATACATTCATATAATGTGTACAGATCAAATCAGGGTTATTGGGATATCCATTGCTTATTTATCTCCATGCTGAAAATGTTCAAATCATTTTCTTCTAATGATTTGGAAACGTGGAACCTGTGTATTTTATAAGTAAATACAAAGTAAAGTCCTTTGGGAGTACTATGCCTAGTTAAGTGGGATGAAATCCTCATTAAAAATTATAACTACAAGATACAAAACAAGTTAAATGGGAGTTTTTCCCCATTGTGCCCTCTGAATTATTTTTACCAGTTATTACCACTAGCTTGACTCTTGACTAAGCTCAAACCAGAACAGAACTTTTAGTGAAAATGCTTTAAACATGCAAACTAGTATTACTGTTTGTGTTTGGGGATGATCGTTATTTGCATTGAAGGCAAATGTTCAGGGATCAAATGTGGGCAATGGGATGTTAAGAAAAGGTGCAGCTAACATTAAATGTGACCCAGTGCACATAGAGGAAATTTTGGCCTTTTTTTTTTTTTTGAGATGGAGTCTTACTTCCAGCATGCGGGCTGGAGTGCAGTGGCGTGATCTTGGCTCACTGCAACCTCCACCTCCGGAGTTCAAGCAATTCTTCTTCCTCGGCTTTCTGAGTAGCCGGGATTACAGGCTTGCACCACCATGCCTGGCTAAATTTAATACTTTTAGTAGAGATGGCGTTTCTTCATACAGGCCAGGCTGGTCTCAAAACTCCTGACCTCGTGATCCATCTGCCTCAGCCTCCCAAAGTGCTACAATTACAGGCCTGAGCCCACTACACCCAATGTGGTCTAATTTTTAACAGAAGGATCATATTCCAGATAATTCAAAAGTATATTCATCAGCTAGAGGAATTTTGTTTACTTGTTGTAGGCAAAAACATAGGAAAATATTTCTTGCAAGTAATGTGGGTACACAAAGCTTTCAGAAACAATTTGAAGGAAAGATTCACAGTAACAAGAAGTTTCACTTAAAAAGAGAGACAGCATCTCACTGTGTTGACCAGGCTAGAGTGCAGTGGTAATTGACAGGCATTATCATAACCCACTGGCACCTTGAACTCGTGGGTTCAGGTCATCTTCCCACCTCAGGAGTGGCTGGGACTACAGGTGTGTGCCACATCTGGCAAACTTCACTTTTAAGACGAACACATTGAATTAACTCTATGGAGGACAAATGCAATATAAGGAAACAAAAAAGGGATGTCATAACAGTACATGACTTTTATGGTTCTTCATCAAAATGGCCATAAAGGCTTAAAAATTGTCACTAATAGGTAAATCAATCATTTTCCAGGATGTTTTTCACATGGCAAGAGGCTAAACTTGTTTTTTAAGACTCAATTAAGTTTGGAAAGCTTTAAAATTCTATTTTGTTGTTATTTGGTCTTTATTCTAGATTGAGTGAGATACCCAATTCTTCACCACAGATTTACATCATCATCCAAGGTATTGATGCTATTTTTCTGGGTTTAAATTTGAGGGGGGATGGACTCTGGCTCTTGTTGCCCAAACTGGAGTGCGATGGCGTGATCTTGGCTCACTGCAACTTTCACCTCCCGGGTTCAAGCAATTCTCCTGCCTAAGCTTTTTGTGTAGCTGGGATTACAGGCATGCACCTCCACGGCCAGCTAATTTTTGTATTTTCAGTAGAGACGGGGTCTCACTATGTTGGCCAGGTGGATCTGGAACTCTTGACCTCAAGTGATCTACCCACCTCAGCCTCTGAAAGGGCTGGGATTACAGGAATGAGCCACCGCGCCCAGCCTGAACCCCTACTTTAATAGCAAGCTTGGTCCCAAGTTTTAAGCTATGATTGGTTTAATACCAAATACCTAGAGGCTGACTGCCAAAACCTCAAAGTCATTCACCTAAAACAGTTCAAACAGGAACTTAGTGAGTACACAGGAATGAACTGCTGTCATTCAGATAGCCACTGTGTATCTTACCTTTATCATTAATTTCTTCTTGCCCTTGCACACTGAATAAAAAGGGCAGGCACTATTGGTCTCTTGATCTTTATTAAAAATCCTGAATATAGGCGTTCATAGTTCTGACAATAATTAATGTTTCCTCAACTCACTGTTCACAGAAAACTACATGCTGTAATCTAGTCATTTATTGTTCAGCATCTCTAACTTCCTCTAGAGTTACTATTTTTGTTTCCTAAGGTTGTTGTATACATTATACAAAGACTTAGATGACATGCCTGTGAATCCCTTATGTGACAGAGCTTGTTACAGCCATCCAACAAACCTGTTGGCAGATGGTTCCAATACCTGACAAAAATAAAAGGATTGTACAGAAAAGGGCATGACTTTGGCTTGTACGACACAGGTAATTACAAAGAAATGACAAATCCTTCAAAAGGAAAGATGACAACTTTTATTGTTATTACAAAAGCAAATTTAACTTGTCATTTGAATAATTGCAAGAGCAGACTAAGGGCTTAATCCTCACACGGGCACCAAGTCAGGCACAGTAGGTAGCTACAAATCGTGTAAGAAAAAGATTTCTTTCCTACCTAGAGCACTCTTCCATGCTTTGGAATTAGGCTAAAAAAAACCTCAGCAAACCTAATCAGTTCCCTTTAATCCTGTTTTTTCAAAAAATGAGATGTAGGTATGAACTTGCTGTCTAGCGAAAACTAGTTACTAAATCCTGGCCTGAGAGATACCCACAGTTCCTTTAGAATAAACGAACAAGTAAGTGTGTACATTTGAGAGCCCGATGTGTGAGTCCTTAAAATGTAGACCTTGCAGGAGGCTCAGACCTGTTTCACCTAATGCATGTGGAGGAAATGGCGGTGAGAAAAATCAATCACCTGAGCAGTGCAAGAGCTCCAGCTCCAGCACATGCACTCTTCCCCAGGCAGCAGGAAAAGGAGGTAGCAAGGACTTGGGCTGACATTTGAAGCACTAAGCTAATGTGCCTGGCAGAGGGGAGCCTCAGGAAGCACAAAATGTCATTCCACCTGTGCTGTCCACAAACCTGAGGTTTCCACGTCATTTTAAAGGGCACAGTGGCAAACATGACAAGGCAGAAAACCATTTCAAGGATCACTTAAGGAATTCTTTTGTTTTCTGCCTAATCAGACATAGTGCCAATCTGCTTTTCCCTTATACTGGAGAACATAAAGGTTTTAATCTCCACTCCCACACCTTCAGGCCCTTATAATAATCCTTAGTAAACAACTCATCTAGCATTATTGTTTCAAGGAAGCATAGCATCAGAGGTATGTGAGAAGTGTATTTATTGAAGGGAAGGAAAATGGAATAAGTACTAGGATACTGAAAAGTCAAGAATATCCTAGAGCCAAAAACCATCAAATGTTGAACCAAATCTACCCGAATTGAATTCTGACAGCAAACAGGGTCAAACAGAATCCACAGCTTTACTAATGGAAAATAAAAACACTTCCTATTCCATTTACTATGAAATCTAATATAACCAACTGACTGCTAAATTTAAAACTAGTTAAGTCTTTTGTGCATAAGTGATTATACTTACTTAACAAGTTGCTGCCATGGCAAGATCTCTAAAGAAAGAAACAAGATCATGAATGTATTAGATAGCATCTGCTAGAATCACTGAAAAAGTTAGCTGGCAGAAATAAAAGCCTTATTATTTGGAGACAATCATCCCCCAAGTCCACTGGTTGCTGTCTACCTTACATATGTCTTTGAGAGGATTAATGGCACAGTTTGTTCTGATAAGGTAGGCCAACAATGAATTTAACATTTAACCATCCTAAAATCAGAGCTACAGTGCTATAACCAGATTTTTTTTTATACTTCCTCAAAATTGGATGTCATATAATCAGATTTTTCACAAAGAGTTTTAAAGTTGAAAGTTGCCTAACGTTAACAGCTGTAATAAAACTGCATGTTTTCCCCTCAACTACCTTAAATCCCTACCCAAAGCAATGAAGCTATCTTCCATGAAGTAGTGGTCCATGAAGAAGTCCATGCCACTAAGGAAAGGTGCTAGAGTGCCATCATGTGTAATAGTCATCAAAGATCATGGAGTAATTACAGTCATTACTAGTGTTGCTGAAGATCGTCAGGGGAGTTTAGCCGGTTTTTTTTCCTAGACTTCATCTTGGGAGCAGTTTTCAACCGTTGGTTCAACTTTTTTCTTGGGTTACAAAACCATCTGGCTCCAAGTCTGACCCAAAAATATTCGCAGCGCTTCAGCTGAGAGGATGCAGGCAACTACTGAACTACATCGCAGTTCAAAGTCCCATGTTGTGAGAGCAGTAACCAGCAAATGAGTTACCTCTTGTTACAGTGAACAACCTGCACTGTTGAAGTTTAGGAATTTTTTACAGTCAGTTATCACATATTTCAAAGATTTTCAACTCCAAACAAAAAAAATACATGGGCTTAATTATTCAGTAACACTTTACTATTTGTCACTTAATCTCAAGACAGTACACATTCAGTCCAACTCTTCTGGTTTCATTTTACATAGATTTTCACTGGATAAGTTACTTTTGCAAATTAAAAACAAGAAATGAGTGCTGTACTTCCTCCTCTCCCACAGTAAGAAACAAGGGTTTAATATGGCAATTACTTATTTCAATATTTCTTAAATTCAGTTTATTAATTAAAAAAAAAAACTAAATCTAGCATGAAAGTTATATAAGGAACATCATTAATGTAAAAAGAGGCAAAAAAAAATTTAGTAGAGCTATGTTAGAGAAAAAAATGCTTAGGTAATACCATAAATATGCAGCCAACTACCCTACTTTTGCACTGTCGACCATACAAACACGTTTGCATTTGCAGGAGACAGAATAGGAATTTCTATTGCTCTATGAAGGTCCAACATCTTCACATACTGCCAAGTTCAACTGAGACTTTTATTTCCTTATCCAAATGAACAGCCAGTGTAACCAGGAGTTTAAAATGCATCAACTTTAAAAAGATGAGAATACTTTTCAAAGCCCCTAGAACTTATGTTGCTGGTTAATTTTAGCATTGAAATCTCTTTTGAATAATCTAATCTTGCAAATGTGCGAGAATCCAGTGGAATTTTTATAGTTACATTTATATTTGTATTACCTTTACTTTTTAGAGGTAGGCCCTTCACAGTTTATATCCAAGTTACTTAAGAGTCTTGGCAACATGCACATAATATTCTAACAGTTTAAATGTTTTAGTAGCAAACATAACTGATTTTTAAAAATGTGTTCAATTTAGAAAGAGAACTCTTATCTCTGGAAGTGATTTTGAATATTCATTAAAACTTAAGCAATTGCTACTATTTGTTTTTATTAACATGGAATTACAAAAAACGATTATGTTTTGATTAAAGCTCCTATATTTTCCAGAAAAATAAAAGCCCAGAGATTTGCAGACATAATAAAATTTATTTAAATTTCATGCAATTTAATAGCCATAATTATAGTTTTAAGAAGCTGTAGGACAATAACTTTGTCCGTAAGACATAGCCTCATCCATGAAATGAATGGGAATTTTGTAGTTAAGAAAACACTAGGCCAGGTGCAGTGCCTCAGACCTATCATCCCAGCACTTTGAGAAGCCCAGGCAAGCGGATCACTTGAGATCAGCACTTTGAGACTAGCCTGGCCAATACAGTGAAATCTTGTCTCAACTAAAAATACAAAAATTAGCTAGGCATGGTGGCAGGCTCCTGTAATCCCAGCTACTCAAGAGGCTAAGGAAGGAGAACTGCTTGAATCCGTGAAGCAGAGGTTGCAGTGAGCCATGATCGCACTACTGCACTCCAGCCTGGGCGACAGAGTGAGCCTCTGTCTCCAAAAAAAAAAACCTATTAGATTAAGTTTTATGTTTTGTGACTGGAAATACAGTTTGTCTAGGCTTTTCTTTTCTGAGGAGCAAAATTACAGGGAAGGGATTTGTTATTAAATACACAATTACAAAGTATCATATTTAGAGATAAATCACAATCTAAAAGAGGCCATCTTTGACAAATGGCAACACTCAACATCAAGGGGGTTTCTGTTAAACCCGGTTGCCTCCATTTCTCATTTATTCTCATGAAAAATTTATCTCTCATGATAATCATAGCAGAAAGTCATTCAATCTAAAACCACCACAATGCTGCACTGTGGTTCATCAAAAACATGGTTAGCAAATGTTAGCTTTATATTAAGAAAACTCAGTCAATTTCAAATAATTGAGATAAAACTTACACTGTGCTTGATTCTTCTTATCGCTTATAATTTTAGTCTGTGCAAATTCTGATGATTATAAATATGTTCATTTAGTTGCTGGGTTGAGATTCAGCTTTAACCAGCAAGGATCATCCAACCTTTAAAGTTACTGATACAAAGAGTAAACTGGGTTGTAGAACTGGCACTTGCAACTGATAGGGTTTTCAAACTAGAGGCATGCAGCTCTTATAAACACTAAAAGAAGAATGTTTGCCAGGTCTCAAACATGCTTTATTTCTTGAAAATTCCACTAATCTAATGAATTAATGGAATGTCCTCTAGGGGTACAATTTCCTTAAGCTTTACTCATAAAAACCAGTATGCTGTTCTTCTATTTTAAAACAACTTACTGTGTTTAAGAAATCATGTTACAATATAAATTGGCAAAACAAAACAAAACAAAACAAACAAACAAAAAAACACCAAAAACCCTAAAAGACCTAGTAAAGCAGTATCACAGTTGGATAAAGGGGTTTAACTGCATGTATGCATTAACTATCAAAAGAGGGGGTCAAACTAATCCTTTCCTTTAATACAAACTTGAAAACTGTGAATGCCTAATTTAAAGTAGTGGGTAGGGAAAGAGTTTAGAAAAGTCCAAGTAATAAAATGTATTCAATTACTTGGGAAAGTTAAAAAGCTAATGCAACAATGTTACATCCAGATAAAAAACATTATTCAAAAGCAATTCAAATACTGAAAAGGATTTCAAATTGAATATTTTATTAACATGGTAGTTGTCTTTGTAACATGTGCACACACACTCGCACACTCAGAATGATCTGCCTGGGGAAAAAATACTAAATGTGCCTAAGGGGAAAATGAAAAATAAAAAAATTCTTGTAGGTTTTCATTATTGTAGGCAATTATGTCCACATCACTTACAAAGCTATTGCCAAATCTGTCCAAGGAAGCAGACTTTGAAGGGGGGGGTTGGGGCGAGAATCATAGGAAAAATTCAACAGTGGCATAGCAGAGCTCTCAATATGAGAAAGCTGATATAATGTGGACTTTTGCTGTGAATTTTCTCTTTGCAAAATATGGGGAGAGGTTTATCAATGGGCAGAAAATAAGAGAAGGCGGTGTGAAGTAGGCTTTTGCAGTCAATTTTCCTCACAGTATTGTGCAGGATCATCAAGAAAATGCTTAGTCTTTCTCTGGAACCAGTTTCAGAACTTTTCCAATTGCAATTGTCTTACCTAGAAATGAAAATTAAAAAAAAATCTTTCAATAGTGAATAGCAAGTCTACTTAAGATATTAAAGCATATTATTTTAAATCACAAAAATATTTTTTACATTGTAAATTACTAACTAACTAGCTTTATATTTAGGTAGTCTTAGTAAGTGGGTCTTAGCTGGGTGCGGTGGTTGACACCTGTAATCCCAGCACTTGGGAGGCTGAGGTGGGCAGATCTTCTGAGGTTGGGAGTTTAAGACCAGCCTGACCAACATAGAGAAACCCCTGCCTCTAGAAAAATACAAAATTAGCCGGGTGTGGTGGTGCATGCAGTGAGCCAAGATTGTACTACTGCACTCCAGCCTGGGCAATAAGAGCAAAACTATGTCTCAAAAAAAAAAAAAAAAAAAAGTGGGTCTTATTTGAGGGAGCTGGTAAAGAGATGGTTCCCTGTATCAAAAACCTATCTTTCCCCACCCCCGACCCCAAGATGTAATCTTGCTTTGTAAACCCAGCTGAAGTGCAGTGTCGTGGTCTCAACTCACTGCAACCTCAGCCTCCTGGGTTCAAGCAATTCTCCTGCCTTACCCTCCAAGTAGCTGGGATTACAGGCGCCCACCACTGCGTCCAGCTAATTTTTGTATTTTTAGTAGAGATGGGGTTTCACGATGTTGGCCAAGCTGGTCTGGAACTCCTGACCTCAAGTGATCTGCCTGCCTTGGCCTCCCAAAGTGTTGGCATAAGCCACTGTGCATGCCCCCCACCCTTTTTTTTTTTTTTTTAAAGAAGACAGAGTCTCACTCTGTAACCTAGGCTGGAGTGGAGTGGTGCAATTTCGGCTGACTGCAACCTCCTACTTCCATGTTCAAGTGATTCTCCTGCCTCAGCCTCCCTAGTAGCCGGGATTACAGGTGCCTGCCACCACACTCGGCCAATTTTTGTATTTTTAGTAGAGGCGGGGTTTTAACATGTTGGCCAGGCTGCTCTTGAACTCTTGGCCTCAGGTGATCTGCCCGCCTGGGCCTCTTGAAAGTGCTAGGATTATAGGCCTGAGCCACCATGCCGGGCCAAAAACCTCTTTGGATTTAAAAAAAAAAGGGAACATCTGTATTTTTGGAATATCCACACAATGGAATACTATTCAGTGATAAAAAGGAATAAATAACATGCCACATGGTTGAACCTCAAAAACACACTAAGTAAAATAAACTAGACATGAAAGACCACATATTTACAATTCTATTTACGGAGTATCTATAGAAGACAAACTGAAAAGTGGTTGTCTAGGGCTGGAGGTGGGAATAAGAGGTGGTTATCAACAGGTATAAGGTTTCTTTTTAGGTGTTCCAAATGTGCTAGCATTAGTATATGGTGATAGTTGTACAATTCTCTAAACATACTAAAATTCATTGAATTGCATATTTAAAACAGGTCAATTTCCTATTGTGGAAATTGTATCTCAATAAAGCTGCTAAAAAAAAAAAAATCCCAAAACCTATCCTTAAGTAACTGAAAAGATACAGCAATTGCCACTGACTACAATGCAGTGAAAACATCCTTCTTGTAGTAATCTTGTGGACTGAAAGGGATACAAAATCCATTGGGTCTTGTGGAAAACCTAAAACCCAAGTTATCTTTTAGAAAAAAATAATTCTAGGGTTAAGAATTCCTGCTACATTAATTGCTTTCTTCTGTCTTCCTGATTTTATCAGGCTCTGAATGGTAAACTAAAACTATCATTTTGTTTTGTTAATAGGATAAACCCAATAACCAGTTTTATTATCAATAAGAAGAGTTCTGGGACTTTAAAGTAAAATAAACAGTCTTTATACAATTTTCTCCAATGTAAGGTTCAAGAACTGTATTAATCATGAGGGCTTAGCACAGTTCCGGACACTTTGTAGATACATGGTAATTTTTGCTAAATGGAATTGGAATGAACATGTGAAATGACTATTCTGTATTTCAATGGAACTATAAAGTTTTATGTAAAGTTTTCTATAGTCTTAAAATGGTTATCTGAGTTCGAAATACTAACAACCCATAGGGAAATGTTTCATAACAACCATTCTGTTTTTATGCCAAAGAATTCATGACCCCAAGATGGGAATATTAGTTGCTCTGTGTCACCCAGAGGTAGGCAGAAATAGATGCACACAAAAGGTCACAAACAGACCTCTGAAAAATTAGGTGTTAAAAAAATCAATCTCTAGATCCCTTTTAATCTCTAGATATATTACAAAGGATTCATCATAGAAATGTCTTACTTAGTAAACAAAATGGCGCTCCAAATCCACTACTCAGAAACCATCAAAATTAAGATTCTTCATGTAGAGCATTACTGAATTTGGCATTACTGCTAAGGAACACAGTCAATTCTGTTCATTCATTCAACTCGTAAGACACTCATATGAATATAGAATGTGAATCCAAATTTCCTGTGAACCTGTTGCAGTGTGTACTGTACTGAAATGAAGAAGATGGCCAAAACTAGGTAACCTAGATATACTACTAGATGTCAGTTTAAAAGCTCTTACCCTCATCTCTTAAGGTAAAACGACCCATCTGAGGGAAGTCTTTAAAGGTCTCAAGGCAGATGGTTCCTGCTGTCCTCAAGCGAGCAATGCATACTTGATCTTGTTTCACAAAACGGGGTCGGGTCTTACTTTTCTCTCCTGACTTTTTGTCTACCAAGCAGATTAAGGCCTAAACAAGAAAAGAGTATGAGAAAATTAGAATAATGCCAAATAAAAGGATCTTTACGGACAGGTATAGAAATAAAAGTACATTACTGTTGCCGATTAGAATCATCAAGATAAAACAGTAATAAAACCGAAATAAACCAGTTAAACTCACTGTTATTTCGACTTCCTCAATACAGGTATGAATATGCAGCACCGCATTATAGCCTGGGCAGATGATGGATTTGTGCTCTATAATCACTATCTGTGGAACAAACACACACATACATTCTTATCTTTATCCTTAAGGTAAAAAAAGAATTCAGTGTTCTCAAGTGCCATATAATATCTCAAGAATGTGTTACCATCTCAGTTGAAGACCAACTTAAATGATTTTTTGTTAGAGGTGATGGGTTTGTCTTACTAATTTTGTTCACAGGATGGGTCAGGCTGCCTGACCTCAAAGCATGAATTTCAATATCCTATACCCTATTTATCTTCTTGGCAAGTGCCTGGTCAACTTTAAAAACACAGCAGGCTGGCTGGCCGCAGTGGCTCACACCTGTAATCTCAGCACTTTGGGGAACAAAGGCAGGGGGGTGGGGAAATCACTTGAGGCCAGGAGTTCGAGACCAGTCTAGCCAACATGGTGATACAAAACAATCAGCCAGGCGTGGTTGGTGCCTGTAATCCCAGCTACTCAGGCTGAGGCAGAGAATTGCTTGAATCCCAGAGGTGGAGGTTGCAGTGAGCTGAGATCACACCATTGAACAGAGGGAGACTCTGTTTCAAAACAAAACAAAAGACAAGCAGGCCAACTTACTTCTCTCTGGGAAGCCTTTCCTTATATTCCCCAAGGCACTGACATACTAATTTCATTTAGACATTAAAACCCACTATGACAACGACAATAATTTGTTTACCTGGGCATCAAATGTGCGTCCAGAATGACAAAGATTATTAGGATCACAAAGTATAAATCCTGGAAGAATCTCCTCTTCTTCAATTCCTTTCAGTCTGATTTTGAGGTTTTCACCTGGGGCTACAGTATCAGTTTCTACGTCATCAGAAAGGATTCCAAGAACTTCCACGTTGTGCTTTAAAAGAAACCAAGATTGGAGGTTTTCTGACACATTTCACTGCATTACAGAACATAAAATGATCTGAATGTCTGCTCAATGAAGAGTTACAAGTCGTATTTTTCTGTGGTTGTTGATTAGGCAAAATACTTATTTGACTGTAAACTCTTATTATATTTGTATGACATAAAATCTTAGCCTAGATATGATCAGTGAAAATCATATCCTAGAAGTATAACTGCCAATTAAAGTATTAACGTGTTTGCTGTTAAAAGAAAGTCATTAAGAGGGGGAAGGAAAAAAAATTAACATATCACCTTTTAAATATCACATTCTAATAATTTCCAAATAGAACACTGTATACAATAGCATTTACCTTTTTCACTTTTCAAAATCAAAAACACCATTTAATATTTGGATTTCAGCTTTGTAATTTTTATTATGGAATTCAATGAAGGATTTAATAGACCTATTTTCCATTACCTATCAATCTCCGCATATCAGAATTGTATACCACTTAATTGTTATCTGGAAAATTTGTGCTAAAAAAAAAAAAGTTAATGAACTAAGCTTTAAAAGTGTATCAGCTATTTAATGAACACATGATTTCCTTTTCGTGTAATGAAATGCTCTGCAATTAGATAGTGATGATGGCTACACAGTACTTTTTTTTCTTTTCTTTTCTTTTTTTTTTTGGGAGACAGAGTTTTGCTCTTGTTGCCCAGGCTGGAGTGCAGAGGTGTATCTCAGCTCACTGCAACCTCTGCCTCCTCGGTTCAGGTGATTCTCCTTTCTCAGCCTCCCAAGTAGCTGGGATTACAGGTGCCCACCACCATGCCTGGCTAATTTTTTGTATTTTGAGTAGAGACAAAGTTTCACCATGTTGGCCGGGCTGGTCTTAAACTCTTGACTTCATGTGATCCACCTGCCTTGGCCTCCTAAAGTGGTGGGATTACAGGTGTAAACCACTGCATCCAGCCTGCGTAGCATTGTTAATGCAGTAAATGTTACTGATGGTACATTTCATGTGTAGCCCCTCTCACATCACTTGTTCTTTTCCTTCACCTTACTGCCAGAAGCAGCCCAGGAAGTACTGAGGAACAGTGCTGACATCAGAACTTCAGGCTTCCATAAACTACTTTATTTTTGTATTAAAAAACTTTTTTTTCCTTAAGAGACAGGGTCTCGCTGTGTCACTCACACTATAGTGCAGTGGTGTGATCATAGCTCACTGCAGCCTCAAACTCCTGGGCTCAAGCAGTCCTCATGCCTCAACCTTCCAAACAGCTGGGCTAAAGGCGCATGCCACCACATCCAGCTCAATGTATTATTTTATTATAAACAAGAGTTTAGGCTGGTACAGTGGCACATGCCCGTAAACTGAGCACTTTGAGAGGCTGAGGCGGGCAAACCACGAGGTCAGGAGTTTGAGACCAGCTTGGCCAATGTGGTGAAACCTGTCTTTACTCAAAATACAAACATTAGCTGGGTGTGGTGATGCATGCCTGTAATCCCAGCTACCCGGGAGGCGGAGAGGTCACAGTGAGCTGACATGGTGCCACTGCACTCCAGCCTGGGTGACAGGGTGACTCTGTCTCAGAAAAAAAAAAAATGAGTAAGAACTCAACCTGACAATTATTTTCATTCAGATGTTAGCCTTCAAGTTGCAAAGATAATAGGAAAACATAGGCTTTAAAATAGAAACATTTTAGAAGATACTATATATTCTAATCTCCAATGCACAAGGCATCAAAAAGCCAGATAATACAATTTGTAAGGTGCCAATTATGTCTAAATATTACATTTGACAATGGATTCTTTTTCTAATTTACTCTGTCTGGAGTTAGCATAGTAAATAAATTCTCACTTAAATCAACAAAATCTCTGGCCAGGCATAGGGGCTCACACCTGTAATCTCAGCACTTTGGGAGGCCGAGGCGGGCGGATCACCTGAGGTCAGGAGTTCAAGGCCAGCCTGGCCAACATGGTGAAACCCTGTCTTTAAAAAAAAAAAAAAAAAAAAATCAACAGAATCTCTATCTGTAGGTACTGATGATTCAAGTCTGTGGTCCTGCATAAGCAATATCTCTGGAGCTGTTAGAGAAGCCCTGCCTCTGAGTTTCTTAGGAACAGGGTATCTGCAAATATCAGCAATTGAGCAGTAAAAAATAACATAATGGAGGCCAGGCGTGGTGGCTCACACTTGTAATCCTAGCACTTTGGGAGGCCAAGATGGGAGGATTGCTTGAGGCCAGGAGTTAGAGCCTCATCTAGTCAACAAAGTGAGACCCCATCTCAATTTTTATTAAAAAAAAAAAAATACAGGCATAGTGGTACATGCCTATAGTCCCAGCTACTTGGGAGGCTGAGGTAGCAGGATCACTTGAAGTTCGAGGCTGCGATAAGCTATGATTCTGCCACTGCACTCTGGCCTGGGTGATAGAACAAGACCTATCTCTTTGAAAAAAAAAATCAATAAATAAGACGGGAAACAGCATAACTGATTCTTACCTTGTTTGGCATCATCACAAGCTGCTGACCTTTACAAATAGATCCTGATTCCAGCTTTCCCAGGACCACAGTGCCCATATCCTGATGAAATGTAAAATAAAATCAAGTTTCAGACATACAGGTGCTGTGTAACAGCTCAATAGCCCAAGATGAAATTCTACACTGCTTATTCATAAAGGAAAATCATTTGCTTAAGGAGAAGGCTTAGGTTCGTCTTAAATACAGTAACAAATACTCTGTAACAATTTGTGTCATAAGCACATGTGTATCATATTAATAATTCAGTATGCCTAGATTTAAAAACATAGTATAGTACATGGTAACAAAGTATGGCATAGAAAGCAGCAAAGAATTTTATGCTGGAAGATCTGAACTGTTTGTACACATTTACATTCTCCTGATCTCTAGGACTGTTTTCTCATACATAAAATTGGAAAAAACAATACTTGTTAAAGAAATTTAGAATGAAGCTAATGAAAGAATGATGTATTTGAGAAGGGCAAAAATATTACATAAATTGATACTGCAAAACTTAAAATATATTCAAGTTGGAAATCCAGTTAAAAACAAAGAAGTTAGTTTATGTTTGTTTGTTTCTTTTGAGATGGAGTCTCGCTCTGTCACCCAAGTTGGAGCGCACTGACACATTCTTGGCTTACTATAATCTCTCCCTCCCAGGTTCGAGCGATTCTTCTGCCTCAGCCTCCCAAGTAGCTGGGACTACAGGGGTGTACCACCACACCTGGGTAATTTTTGTATTTTTAGTAGAGATGGGGTTTCACCAAGTTGGTCAGGCTGGACTTGAACTCCTGACCTCATGATCCACCAGTCTCAGCCTCCCAAAGTGCTGAGATTACATGTATGAACCACTGCACCTGGTCAGAAGTTTATTTTTTTTAAGACAAACATCCAGTGCTGGTGAGGCTGTGATAAAATTAACATTCATGCTAAGTTAGCACGGTATTTTTATTTATTAAATAAAAATACCATTTATTTTTATTTATTAAAAATACCATTTATTTTTATTTATTAAATATACTATTTATTTTTATTTAATAGTATTTTTACTATTAAAAATACTATTAAAAATGATGCTATTTATTAATATCCATCAATTTTAATGAGAAAATCCTTTGACCCAGCAGTTACATCTATGAGTTTATCATTGAGATATGATCCCTGGCTCATCGGAAAACAGCTAAAATAAACTAATCTTGTTGAATAAAGTATTGTCTATCTATACCACTTATATGTAGCCATTAAGAAAAAAATATCAATGCTATGTTTTCAGGCCAGGCGTGGTAACTCATGCCTGTAATCCCAGCACTTTGGAAGGCAGAAGTGGGTGGATCACCTGAGGTCAGGAGTTTGAGACCAGCTTGGCCAACATAGTGAAACCCTGTCTAGACTAAAAATACAAAAAAAGAAAAAGAAAAAAAATTAGCCGGAAGCAGTGGCGCATCCCTGCCGTCCCAGCTACTTGGGAGGCTGAGGCTGGAGAATTGCTTGAACCTGGGAGGAGAAGGTTGCAGTGAGCCGAGATTGTGCCACTGCACTCCAGCCTGGGTAACAGAGCAAGACTCCATCTCAAAGAAATAATAATAATGAAATAAAGTTTTTATGATTAGAAACAAAATGCACAACAATGATTTCACCTCCCAGGAAACCCAATTTCTTTAATAATATTTTGGATACCTTGTACTTATCCACAATTGGCAGCCTGATTGGTCCATCAACTGATCTACTGAAGTTTGGCAAATTATCCAGATATGGAATAAACGGTAATCCACTGAGAATGTAACAACAATATCCATTAAAAGTCAACATAAATATCAAAATATAAAGTTACATAGTCATAACTTTAAACAGGTTATAACAATATTTTCATTCTACTCATGTATTCTTTCTATTCAAACAATTTATCCATTTCATCTTATTATTCCACAGAAAACTAAAAATGTTACAAAACTGCTCAGTATAAGGCTTCCCCATAAACTTACTATAATTTAGGAAAACATTTTATAGCAAATAGCCCACATGTAATAAATTGACTATACTCTATTTAATTTTTATGCACTTTACCAGCTATGAAACCAAGATTCCATAAAATAATTTCCCCTTTAAACATGCAGTATTGGTTGGGTGCAGTGGCTCCTGCCTGTAATCCCAGCACTTTGGGAGGCCAAACGGCAGGTGTATCTCCTGAGCCCAGGAGTTCAAGACCAGCCTGGGCAACATGGTGAAACCCCATCTCTACTAAAAATATAAAAATCAGCCAGGTGTGGTGGCATGCACCTGTGGTCCCTGCAACTTTGGAGGCTAAGGTGGAAGGATCTCTTGAACCCAGGAGGCAGAGGTTGCAGTGAACTGAGATCATGCTACTGCACTGAAGCCTGGGCAACAGAGTCAAAGCCTGTTTCAAAAAAAACAAAAACAAAAAACAAACCCATAAACAGAGTCCAGCAATAAACTCTTAGATTTATGATTGTCTGATTTTCAATGAGGGTGCCAATTCAATTCAATGGTAAAAGAATAGTCTTTTCAACAAATTGTGTGTAAGCAATATGCAAAACCAAAATGAACCTAGACATAGACTTTACACAAAAAATTACACAAAAATTAACTCAAAATACATACTTTAATGTAAAAAGCTTCAAAAATAAAAATCTTTTGTGCCTCAAAGGACACCATCAAGAAGTGAAAAATGGCAACTCATAAAGTGGGAGAAAATAACTCCTATAATCACACTCTTCCTGATAAGGGACTTGTAGTCAGTATTAAAAAGAACTCTTATGGCTCAATAACAAAATGACAACCCAGTTTAAAAATGGGTTTAAAAGATCTTGGTATTTTTTTCCTTTCTTTTTTTAACTTCCTGTTGATTTGTAAGACCTTGGTATTTTTAAAGTGAAGGTTACAGTTAATAAATATGTTTTTTAATACATTTCTATAAAAAATTATTCATTTTTTTTCTAAGAGACAGAGTTTCACCATATTGATCAGGATGGTCTTGATCTCTTGACCTGGTGATCCACCCACCTAAGCCTCCCAAAGTGCTGGGATTACAGGTGTAAGCCACTGCGTCCGGCTGTAGTTTCTTAAATTACTTATACAGACATATGCTCAATAACCTATGTTAACATGTTATTCGGCATGTGTCTGTATAAGTAATTTAAATAATAACATCCTTTTATAAAAAAGGGAAAAAAGGTTACTTACATGTACCAAGGACAGAAATCTGACTGCTCTTTGAGATTTGCTCCAGTAAGTCCTGAGCAGGGCATGAAGTGAATGTCCTTTTTGGGATTGAAGCCAACTTTTTTCAAAAATGGCACTAGTTTCTCTTTACATTCTTCATATCTATATTTATAAATAAAACAATTATAATGTAAACAAAGAACTCTAGTTTCCTAAGTAAACAGATTAAGATTTAGAAAAACCCTAGAGAAAAAGGGGTATAATAACAAAACCATCCTAATTCCACTAACATAAAAAAACAGACAACTATGTTCACCTCTCATTGCTCCAATTTACTGTTGGATCATCCATCTTATTAATTAGCACAATTAAGTGTTTTACACCTGCTGTCTTTGCCAACATTGCATGTTCTCTTGTCTGTCCTCCTTTTTCAAATCCAGTTTCAAACTCTCCTTTCCTGGCTGAGATTACCTAATGACAAAAAAGGAAATAGTTTACTCCTACATCTTCAGGCATACCCTTATGGCAGTAAAATATCTTTCCTTTCACTTACATCACAAGTTTTTTTTTTTTTTTTTGCAAGAAAATAGAAGCAAATGAGCTATGACGTACCTGCTTTTGAATGTCACAAATGAAACAATGTCTAGATGCTTCCAATCTCCGACATTCCCAAAATCTAGTATACCTGCATATTTTAAAATTTCAACATTTGCTTTCTAGCCATTGTAACTACAAAGGGAAAAAATTTGTGATCTAGTGCCAGTACATTGTGAAAATCACAGAATGACTGAAGACCTTATGAGACAGATGGTTTCCTATTCATTTTTTACACATGGTGCCTAACACTGGGCTTGGCATTTAATGGTAACTAAGTTCTGACATGGTAATAGATAAGAACAACAGGAGAGAAAAGGTGAAACATATTTTCCGAAGTAAATCAAATTCTGAAAATTTCTGGAACAGATCAGTATGATGAAAATTGTGACCGTGTACATCAATTTATTTCACCGCAACCTGAATCTGAGCTTTTAAAAGATACAATTTTAAAAAGATAAATTCAAATTTAAAGATATAAGCAGGGCTGCTAACAAATATACAGATGGATTGGAAATGTCTTTCTTACCAGCACAGCCAAATCAGCTTGAGAGGCACCACCAATCATATTTGGGACAAAACTCTTGTGGCCAGGGGCATCTAGAATTGTGAAATGCTTCTTTTCGGTTTCAAAATAGGCACGACCCACTTCTACTGTTTTACCCTTGTCTCGTTCTTCCTGATTTGTGTCTAAGGCCCAAGACAAGTACCTGAAATAATTTCAAAAATAAGAATAATATTCTTAAGAACATCAGAGTTTTTAGGATATTCTTCATCATTAAAGATATAATTGATGACATCAAGCTTTATGTCCACCACACATCTAAATCATGAACAGGATTGGTGAAATGAAAATTGAAAGAATAGGGCTGGGTGTGGTGGCTCATGGCTGTAATCCAAGCACTTTGGGAGGTAGAGGCAGACAGATCACCTGAGGTCAGGAGTTCGAGACAAGCCTGGCTACCATGGCGAAACCCTGTCTCTACTGAAAATACAAAAATTATCTGGTCATAGTGGTACACATGTGTAGTCATAGCTACTTGGGAAGCTGAGGCAGAAGAATCACTTGAACCTGGGAGGTAGAGGTTGCAGTTTAGCCAAGATCACGCCACTGCACTCCAACCTGGGCGAAAGAGCAAGCATTTCTCAAAAAAAAAAAAAAAAGAAAACTGATATTTTGATTCAAACCCTTAGAACTTTTAAATAAACAGTCAATTATACAGTCTAGAACATTATTTATAAGTTCAACATACACAGAAAGACTAAATACAGATGCCATTGTAACTACAAAGGAAAACAATCTGTGATCTAGTGCCAGTATATTGTGAAAATTACAGAATGACTGAAGACCTTATGAAACAGATGGTTTCCTATTCATTTTTTACACATGGTGCCTATCACTTTGTGTTAAGTGATAATGAACTCCCTTATTACTTCATTTTTATAATGGCTGTCTTGAGACAGAGTCTTGCTCTGTAACCCAGGCTGAAGTACAGTGGTATATGGATCTTGGCTCACTGCGACCTCTGCCTCCTAGGTTCAAGTGATTCTCCTGCCTCAGCCTCCCGAGTAGCTTCAGTATTACAGGCACCTACCACCATGCCCGGCTGATTTTTGCAGTTTTAGTAAAGACGGGGTTTCACCATGTTGGCCAGGGTGGTCTCGAACACCTGACCTCAGGTGATCTGCCTGCCTTGGCCTCCCAATGTGCTGAGATTACAGGCATGAATCACCTCATCTGGCCCAATAAAACTTTTTAATAAAATAAAAAATAGCTGTCCTCGATTATTTTTCAAAAGTCAAAGCCACTAACCCACCATGTGGGAGTAATGGATATCTGCTAAACATTGCTTCAATATTACACTGCCAAGCAAAAATATATATAAATTCAAACCATCCATAATCATAGGCATTAATTTAGATTACCTCATCATCTGTATAGCATGAACTCAATTTTTTACAACAACAAAACTGACTAGGATTTTCCCCTTATTATAGAGGAATATAACTTTTTTTTTTTAAAGTGACCATCAATATCCCACTGAGATAAGCCTTGCTAACTTTTTAAAAATAAAAGTAATAATGTTAGAAAATAGAAAAAAGTTGACTCTCTCACCATTCAAAGGCAACCACTGTCAACAATTCCATTCCATTCTTTTTCCAGCATTTATTTACATATGGTCATATCTTAAGTACAGTGATATTTTCTGCTTTTCCCCAACTGCCCCCACAATGCAAGTTCTATGCATGGTTACTATAAATTCTGTAAATGTCAGTTTTTAGTGGTTGCAGAATGACCCAATTAAATGTATGGTTTATAATACTGTTAAGTCTATTACCAGATGTATGGATCGTTTCCAAATTTCTCTGTGTAAGTTATTAAGTCATTAGGAACTGATCTACTGTGTATTAGGAAGAGAGGGGAAATTTCCTTTGTTATACCATTTTAGACTTCAACAATTTATATTTCATAGGCTACAGAAGCACTAAGTGTAGGCATCATTTCCTTAAAAGTAATTTATTAATGTCATAAAAGTGTACTATACCAAGTTTCTCTGTTTTTCTCTTTAGCTTCTCTTTCATACTTTTCAAGTGTCCTTTTGTCAACCATTCCAGTCAAATACCTGAAAACATTTAAATAATAAAAAAAAGTAAACAAATTACTCAGTGGAATGAGAAAAACGTTAAAATCATTGAGGGGACAGGGTCTCACTCTTGTTGCCCAGGCTGGAACGCAGTGGCGTGATAGCTCACTGCAACCTCTGCCTCCTGGGTTCAAGCAGTTCTTCTGTCTCAGCGTCCCAAGTAGCTGGGATTAACCACAACTAGCTAATTTTTTGTATTTTTAGTAGAGCCAGGCTGGTCTCTAACTCCTGACCTCAAATGATCTGCCTGCCTCGGCCTCCCAAAGTGCTGGGATTACAAGTGTGAGAGCCACCGCACCTGGCCAGAGAATAAAGTAAAGGTACCACTGGTGGATGCTAAAATTATGGAAAGTTTAAGTGAAAAAAGGGGTATTTACAGTCTGAAATTATCAGATAAAGTGTCCAGGTGTGGTGGCTCATGCCCATAATCCCAGCACTGTGGGAGGATCCCTTGAGGCCAGGATTTGAGACCAGCCAGTGAAACACAGTGAGACCATCTCTACAAAAATATTTTAAAAATTAGCCAGGTGTGGTGATGCATGCCTGTAGTCCTAGCTACTCAGGAGGCTGAGGTGACATGATTATTTTAGCCCAGGAGTTTGAGGTAACAGTAAGCTATGATTCCACCACTGTACTCTAGCCTGTGTTTAAGAGCAAGACCCTGTCTCTTAAAAAAAAAAAAAAGTAATCTCAGCACTTTGAGAAGCTGAGCTGGGAGGACTGCCTGAGCTGCAAGAGGTGGAGGTTGCAGTGGGCCATGACTACACAATTGCTCTCCAGCCTAGACAAAAGAGACCCTTTCTCAAAAATAAATAACTAAATGAATAAAATAAAATAAAATAAAGGTAAAAACAGCCTTATAGTGGACAGTCTTGACAGATGACACCTTAACCAAGTAATCATGACTAATTTCACCAGTAATAAGGAAGTTTTGATGAATAAAAATGATTCTAAGATGTTAACATCAGGGCAGGATGAATGAAGGGAACTTCCTGGACTGTTTTGCAACCATTCCGTAAATCTAAAATTTCAGAATACAGAAGTTTTTTTTTTTTTTTTAGGTAAACATAAGCTGGGCATGGTGGTGCATGCGTGTAGTCCTCGCTACTTGGGAGGCTGAGGTAGGAGGATCAGTTGAACACGGGAGTTTTAAGCTATAGTGTGCTACGATCCTCCTATGAATAGCCACTGCCCAACAGGCTGGGCAACACAGCAAGACCCTGTTTCTTAAAATAAATATAGTTTTATTTTTATATTTTATAGAAACAAGGGTCTCACTATGTTGTCCAGGCTGTTCTCGAAACCCAGGCTCAAGGCTTCCACCTTGGCAGTGGTATGAGCCACCATGCCCAGCCAAGTAAATTTAAAAATAAAATTAGGCCGGGTGCAGTGGCTCACGCCTGTAATCCCAGCACTTTGGGAGGCTGAGGCAGGTGGATCATGAGGTCAGAAGATGAAGACCATCCTAGCTAACACGGGGTAACTCCCACCCTGTCTGTACTTAAAATACAAAAAGTTAGTGGGGCCTGGTGGCAGGCACCTGTAATCCCAGCTACTCGGGAAGCTAAGGCAGGAGAATCATTTGAACCAGGGAGGCAGCGGTTGTAGTGAGCTGAGATCACGCCACTGCACTCCAACCTGGGTGACAGAGCAAAACTCTGTATCACATACACACAAAAAATTAAATGTAAATATAGGTACCACAGAAAAGAAAAATAAATTGTTAACAATGTTATCTAGGCAATGAAGTCTTACTAATATTACTTGTCAAAATGAGATCATAGCTTTAAAATAGTTCTTTAGTAATGCATACTTCCCTTGACTCAATCCAAATCAAAGCCCTCCTTTCCCTATAGCTTTCATCTGTGTTTTCCATGTAAACATCCATAGTGCAGTGCACCTAAGCATTTGCATGTAGAAACCCTGTGTCATGCCACCAAAAATTACAGCCCATCACAAAAAATATACACTGTCCTGAATCATAACATCTAATGGCTGTGACACTTCAACCACAGAACTCTGGTGAAGGACGTCTGTTTAATAGCCTGTCTTAGGGTCTCTGTTGTGGAAATGTTCAGAAGTAACTGGCAATATTACCAATGATGATTAGTCAGGTGTGGTTAATCACACCTGTATCCCAGCACTTTGGGAGGCAGAGGTGGACAGATCACTCGACCCAAGAGGTCAAGACCAGCTTGGGCAACCTGGTGAAACCTCACCTCTACAAAAAGTAAAAAAAATTAACCAATTAACCAGGCCTGGTCACATACACCTGTAATCCCATCTACTTGGGAGGCTGAGGTGGAAGGATTGCTTGGGCCCAGGAAGTCAAGGCTGCAGTGAGTCAAAATCATGCCACTGTACTCCAGCCTTGGTGACAGAATGAGACCCTATATCCTAAAAAAAAAAAATTATTTAGGCAAGATGATGGCATGTCCTCTAGGCCCTATGATTACAGTTTGAAGAAATGGGTCTAATTTAGAGAAGCAATTTAAAATTTAGGATTCTTTAATTATCAATATTTGTCAATACTAAAATGCTTTACTAGAGGCCAACCACAGTAATTTCATACCTAGAAAATTTCTATAATATGATCAAAAAATTATCTTAGCATGTTAGCTGGTCTAGATATCTTTTATTAAATCCATAAACATTTAAGGAGCTGATGAATGAGGAAAAAACACTTCCCCCATTCACCAGATTCAAGAGATGGCTTTTGTTATTCCCGTGTATGTTATATTCAAAACAGACTAAGATTTCCCATAATCTAGGGTTCCAAGGGTTCTATTTTTTTTTCCATGTAAAAAGCTTTCGGAAACACATTTAACACTAGCAATAATCACATTACAAAAACTACTTTTTTTTTTTTTTTAATTAGAGACAGAATCTCACTGTGTTGCCCAGGCTGGTCTCAAACTCAAACCTCAAATCAAGTGATCCTCCCACCTTCGCCTCAAAATGCTGGCATTACAGGTGTGTTCCACCACATCAGGCCAAAAATCACTTCTTAACATCAGTATTACCTACCAGTAATTTTATTATTTATTTTTCTTGGGGGGGACCCTTTTTATCTCCTTTGTGTGACTGTATGAATGTTTACAATGCCTAAAATTCAATCACACTAACTCTGTTATTTAACAAAAAATACAGACTTACATTATTTGTCCTCCAATAGTTGACTTGCCAGCATCTAAAAGTAAGATAAACATGCAAACCAGAGGTTAAAAACAAAAACCAATGGCTATATATGCAAACAACAGTGACCTTTAACATATATAATTAAATCTTCCAAATGAATTTGGGTCATAAATCCTAGTTCGTTACCCTTCTCCTTTTGAAAATGAGGCTCAAGAATGGACACAGTGGCTCACACCTGTATTCCCAGCATTTTGGTAGGCTGTGTGAGGTGGGCAGATCACCTGAGGTCAGGAGAGACCAGCCTGACCAACATGGTGAAACCCTCCATCTCTAGTAAAAAATACAAAAATTAGCTGGGTGTGATGGTGGGTGCCTGTAATCCCAGCTACTTGGAAAGCTGAGGCAGGAAAACTGCATGAACCTAGGAGGCACAGGTTGCAGTGAGCCGAGATCATGCCATTATACTCCAGCCTGGACCACAAGAGCAAAAAGAAAGAAAAAAGAAAATGAGGCTCAATAATGACTTAGAAATACTTTACTGATAAAGGAAGTAATTTTTTAACAGATTACTCTGAAAGCACAGGGGCAACAGAATATAAATTCCCCAAGAGGAGTTTCAGAGAGCAAAAGCAGCTGAAGAGCTGTGAACTATATTTAGGTGCTTTTCTTTTCACTTAACAGCAAATAGGGTACGTGCTCCTTTACAGTTTCTTTTTTTTTTTTTTCACGATGGAGTCTTGCTCTGTTGCCCAGAGCTGGAGTGCAATGGCGCTATCTCAGCTCACTACAACCTTCGCCTCCTGGGTTCAAGCAATTCTCCTGCCTCACGCTCCTAAGTAGCTGGGATTATAGGCGTGCGCCACCATGCCCAGCTAATTTTTGTATTTTTAGTAGAGATGAGGTTTCACCATGTTGGCCAGGCTGATCTTGAACTCCTGACCTTGTGATCTGCCTGCTTGGGCCTCCCAAAGTGCTGGGATTACAGGTATGAGCCACTGTGCCCTGCCGCGCCCTGCCGCGCCTTTACACTTTTCAAATTTGTTCTTTTTTCACTAAACTAGCAACCTAGCAAGCATCCAGAAATTACTCCAAAGTATTGCTTTTCTGCTTCACACAAAATTAAGCTATCTAGTAAGATCAATCCATTAAAATTAACAAGTTAACTGAGGTTCATATAAGAAAGGGCACATTTTCTAAGATATTAATTGATATCATACTATGCTGAACCACCATCAATGGTCAGGAGTCTAATTATATGTCACGTACAATCTACTGAAAGTTTTCTTCCAGCACCTATGCCATTACATTTTCTTGAAGTTGATGCCTAAACTTCAAGAAAAACTACCTGCAAGTTTTTGCCAGCTTAAAAAAATCCATCAAGTTAAAAATCAAGACATTTTCAATTAATTCACTTCAGTTTCACTAAACACCTCCAGGTAGCTAAAAAGGATGTTCTATGTTTGATGTATCAGTAACTTTAATTGCCATGAGTGCAACTCACCTACATGCCCAATGAATACTACATTTACATGCTCTTTCTTAGGAGCACCAGGCGGTGCAACCACAGATTTAGGTTTTGGGATTTCCTCCTCCTCCTCCATCATTTCATGGGTACTTTCCTCTGGCGGCCTTCCATCTCCCAAAGAACCACTCCCTGGCTCTGCTTCACTTATTTCTTCTTTGTGCTCCCATGATTCTTCTGGGGACATTTCTGTCTCTCCATTTTCTACTGAAGGAAAACATTTTAACTTAGTATTCTGAAAAGACTTATAATCTATACTTTAAAATACACAAGCTTTAAAACAACAAATGGAACTTTGCATATATAGTTTCATTTTCTAATGCCTAGTGACACAAAAGCAGGAAAACCTCTTTCATAACAGAAATGGTTGACAGCTTTCAAGACAGCCTCACTGCTGATATCAGATCAGAGAGCACTGACTCATAGGCTATGAAAGATTGCTATTTTAGCAAAGCTTCATTTTCATAAGGACAAACAAAATGTAAACAGGAGTTCTAACATTCCCAACAGCCTAATTATTTCAGTGTTGAGACACCCTGATAGTAGGAAAAAAAAGGAAAGAAATCATGACACAGGAAAAGTATCAAAGGATTTAGGAAGTATTTTCTTTAAGTAATAAAACTTTGGCATCAACTTTAATCACCCTGGGAACATAAAACCCTTAACAATAAAGTTATAAAAAGGAAGAACATTTTTCACCAAGAAAATAGAATGTGTACAGCTAACGCTCTTTTCAGCCTTAGCCCACCTGCACCCAGGTGAAATAAAAAAAAGAAAAAGAAAAAGAAAACAGAATGTGTACAGGTATTTAAATTGACTTTAGCATTCCTCCACTCAATTGTATTTGCAATCACTAAGTTTCTCAAGGCAGTGCTAGTGTGTAGTTTGTTCTGCTTTCTAAATACTAATAGCAAAGACTTAATGTGTCTTAAATGTAGTCATTATTATAACTGTAACACATTTGCACCTTAAATCTTGAGAGTGAAAGTTTCATATTACTGTATTAATATGGACAGAAATTTTCTTACCAACAGGTTCTGAAAGTTCCATGCTAACTGCTGAATTTGAACCTAGACAAGAGATTGAGATATAATATATATTTACAAAACAGTATCTAGTTTTACACACCATAGACAACCTAATGTTTTCTTAAGTAGACTTTCACAGAGTACATTATTACCTTCACACAACTGCTCCTCTTGAGAGGATTCCACAGGTGCTGTTTAACAGAAATAAGTTCTATTAAAAATTGACATTTACCCATCCATTTCACTTATCTTTTAATATGTAGTAAAAATAGTTCAGTAACACAACAGAAGCCTCAATCAATAACCCAGATCAATGGCAGCTAACTCAGGCCTTCAAATTAGAAGTCTCTGCTTAACCTATTTTTCAAAATTCTACCAATTACAGCCAATTTTGAAACATTTTTAGTAGTTTCAATGTATTCATAAAAGCATGCTTGTTCTTTTGATTTGCTTTATAAACCTTTTCTTCACAGATACTGTCAAAGTAATAGTCTGCAGCTCAGCACAGATCAAATTAGAGATGTCCTCAACAAATACAAATCTACGTCTCGTGATTCTCTCTTGGAAATCTAGCCCAAGAAGGCTGTGATTATCCCCCTTTTTGCTTTGAGACTGAGTTTCGCTCTTGTTGCACAGGCTGGAGTACAATCCTGCGATCTCGGCTCACCGCAACCTCCACCTCTCAGATTCAAGTGATTCTCCTGTCTCAGCCTTCCAAGTAGCTAGGATTAGAGGTGCATGCCACCACGCCCAGCTAATTTTATGTTTAATAGAGACAGGGTTTCTCTATGTTGGTCAGGCTGGTCTTAACTCCCAACCTCAGGTGATCTACCCTTCTCAGCCTCCCCAAGTGCCAGGATTACAGGTGTGAGCCACGGTGCCTGGCCTGTGATTAGCCCTTTTTAGTATTCCATACTCATGTTATCAAAATCCCTGAATAAATTAAATACCAATAAGATAAATTACATTTGTATAAAGCCCTAAAATACATGTAAGCCCTTAAAACAGCTGCAGAAAAGGTGATTCTGATGATGCCAATTTTTTCCTACACTAGAACTCTAAGACCAAGCAATAATCCAGTTACCAGTTGCAACACTGCAAATTTATTTATGACATTACTGGAAGAGATGTAGGAGAAATACATACTAATAGCCAAATATCTAAGTCTGCTTTTTGTATTTTAGTTTGTCAGATATAGACAAACCTAAATTATACTCCAGTATGAATGTGTCACTGCTTTAAAGAATCTCCACGACAGAAAAAGACACCAAAGAATTAAATCACACGAATTATGCACAGCAAGTATGAAAAAATAATGAATGTGTAACCTGCAAAATTATTGCCCGGAAAGGATCAACACCTGTAAGAGTCAAGAGAAAGTGTTTTGGGCCCAACCTTCAATAGCATCAAATGTGAAGTAATTTCCTGCCCTTGATAGGTAAAGGTCAAACAAGTTGCTTTTTTTTAAGTGACAGGCTCAGATTGTCACTCAGGAAGATCTTTTTCATGCAGCTTAAACTACATGAACTAAAGTGGGAAAGGCCCCACAGGCAGGAAGACCTGCATCACCATTGCAAGAAAGCATGCCATGGAGACAACTGAGCAATTCAACTGGGAGGGCAGGAGGGCTACACATGATAGGAGTTGGGAGAAAGGGAGAGCGGAAGGTCTAAGATGACTCCAAGCTGTGGGATGAGCAGCATATTCACAAATGGGGGAAACTCATTTGAACCTGGTTTGGAAGGAGAGAGAAAATGTACTTCAGTCACAATACAGATTAACCTTTCTTTTTTTTTGCTTTTCTATTTTGAAGAAAAGTTTAAGGGTAAGATAAGGAAAAATTGTCAGTCTTCAGAGAAAGCCAGGCAGTACTGAGAGTTCATAGGCCATCCTAGGGAGGAGGTGACAGGATGGGGTACTCTCAGAGCCTAGAACTGAGCTGACTCCTAGGTTTAATTCCTGGCTTATCACAAGCTGTGAATGCACTTACTCCATTGAAATTGTGGGCATGATAAACCATCTAACTGAGAGGACTGTTGAGGAGTTTATGGAAGGAAGTGAGAGAATAATTTGTTTAGTGTCAATTAAAGAACTCCTGGCATGTAGTAGATATTTAACAAATGTTGGTGTCCACCTGCTATATAACTACTCCAACTCAATCCTACTAATATGTACTGAGTATCAGCCAGATGAGGTGGCTCATGCCTGTAATCCCAGCACTTTTTTTGGGAGGCCGATGGGGGGGCGGATCATTTGAGTTTGGGCGTTCAAGACCAGCCTAGCCAACATGGTGAAATTCCAGAGTTCAAGACCAGCCTGGCCAACAAGGTGAAATTCTATCTCTACAAAAAATACAAAAAAATTAACCAAGCATGCCATACACCTGTAATCTCAGCTATTGGGGAGGGTGAGGCAGGAGAATTGCTTGAACCTGGGAGGCAGAGGTTACAGTGAGCCAAGGTCGTATCACCATACTCCAGCTTGGGCAACAGAAGTAAAACTCCAGCTCAAAAAATAATAATAATAATTAATTAATATAAATAAATATGTATTGAGTATCTACTATGGGCCAGACAAGGATAAAAAGCACTCACAAATCCATATTGTGTTGGGGGTGGGGCTGTAGGTGGTAGCAATTTGCTCTAATTTTTATTGAGCCCTATGTGCCGATTGCTTGCTCATCGCCACCAAAAGCCCTATGAAACAGATCATGTCATCACTACCATCTAACATACAGGCACATCAGAATTAACTGCAGGCATTTCAAAGTTATGCAAGTGCCATCTCCTCCTTCCTCAGATAGGCCCTGCTGACAATCAGTGTACAAGTAAACTAAGCTATAATGGACATACAGTTATGATGGACCACGTATCTTCATACAAGTATATGATTGGTATGGTAGGCTTCCCCACCACTCTCAAGTGTATCCCTAACAGCTTTTCAAAACAAAACAGTACTTACACCTGACCACTTAATTCCTAGCACCAACCATTAGATGTATAATACAGATGGCTCCTCAACTTACAATGGATTGTAAGTTGAAAATGGGTTGGTCATGGTGGCTCATGCCTGTAGTCCCAACCCTCTGGTTGTCCAGGTGGGAGGATGGCAGGAGTTTGAGACCATGCTGGGTAACATGACAAAACCCCATCTGTATTTAAAAAAAAAAAAAAAAAAAAAAAATTTGCCGGGAGTGGTGGCATGTGCCTGTAGTCCCAGCTGCTCAGGGGGCTGAGCTAGGGAGGTCAAGGCTGCAATGAGTCGTGATTGCACCTTTGCACTCCAGCCTGGGTGAGAGAGTGACACCCTGTCTGAAAAAGTAAAAATAAAACTGATATATGTATTTCTACCCTGTCTTCATGTACACACAGTAAACCCTTACTTGTTCATTCTGCTCTGGTCTAATTCATGATGCATATGACACCCAGATTTTACTGGCTACTAATGAACATGGGCTTAGAATTTTCCTTGGTTGAACTGTTCATGGCTAGGGAAATAGATGATTAGGATGTAATTTCTCACATACTGCACTGTTCACAGCTGCTAGTAAAATAAGTTAGAAACCCTCCCAGGGAATGAAATTATGGTTTCAAATTTTCCAATGTTATCTCTATGTTTAGAAACACACCTTTATTAACTATTTTAAAAAGTGAAAAAGCTGTCAGAGTGCAACTGCCATTCCCCAAATTAAAAGGAAAAACTAAGACTGAGACCAGCTTGGGCAACATGGCAAAACCTCATCTCTATAAAAAATACAAAAATTAGGCTGGGGATATAGCTCATGCTTGTAGTCCCAGCTACTCAGGAGGCTGAGGCAGGAGAACTGCTTAAGACTGGGTAGCAGAGGTCACAGTGAGCCAAGATTGCACCATTGCATTCCAGGGTGGGTGACAGAGTGAGACCCTGTCTCAAAAAAAAAGAGAAAGAGAAAAAAAAATTAGGCTGAGCACGGTGGTTCACGCCTGTGATCCCAGGACTTTGGGAGGCCGAAGCAGTTGGATCACCTGAGGTCGGGGGTTCGAGACCAGCCTGACCAATAGGATGAAACCCCATCTCTACTAAAAATAAAAAAAAAATAGCCAGGTGTGGTGGCATGTGCCTGTAATCCCAGCTACTCTGGAGGCTAAGGCAGGAGAATTGCTTGAACCTGGGAGGCAGAGGTGGTAGTGAGCTGAGATCGCACAACTGCACTCCAGCCGAAGCAACAAGAGCAAAATTCCAACTCAAAAAAAAAAAAAGGAAAAACAGTATAATTTATAATAAAGGAAGTTTAATGAATTGGCTGTGATACTTAGTACACTACCACATGAAGTGAAAAGACTTTACCAGAAGACAGCCAACCAACAGTACTGCCTGTGATACAAATGATAACTGGAGTTTCCCTGTTGCACTCCTAGGCTGGAGTGCAATGCAAGATCTCAGCTCACTGCAACCTCCATCTCCCCAGTTCAAGAAATTCTCCTACCTCAGCCTCCCAAGTAGCTTGGACAACAGGCATGTCCCACCATGCCTAGCTAATTTTTTGTATTTTTAGTAGAGATGGGGTTTCACCATGTTGGTCAGGACGGTCTCAAACTCCTCACCTCATGTGATTCGCCCTTCTCGGCTCCCAAAGTGCTGGGATTACAGGGATAAACCACCACGCCTGGCCTGATAAACTGGATGTTAAAATTGATACTTAAAATTTGATCATGGTGAAACAACACAGAGGCCACATATTCTGTGATTCCATTGATATGAAATATTCAGAAGAGGTAAATCTACAAAGACAGAAAAGACTGTTGGCTTCCAGAAGCTGAGAGAGAGGGGGCAGTAACTGCAAAAATCAATATGGGTTTCCTTTTGGGGTGATTCGAATGTTTTGGAGGCCAGGCGCAGTGACTCACACCTGTAATCCCAGCACTTTGGGAGGCTGAGGTGGGTGGATTGCTTGAGCCCAGGAGTTGGAGACCAGTCTGGGGAACACAATGAAATCCTGTCTCTATAAAAAATGTAAGGTCAGGCATGGTGGTTCATGACTAATCCCAGCACTTTGGGAAGCCGAGGCAGGCAGATCACATGAGATCGAGTTTGAGACCAGCCTGGTCAACATGGTGAAACCCCATCTCTACTAAAAAAAAATACAAAAATTAGCCAGGCATGGTGACGGGTGCCTGTAATCCTAGCTACTCAGGAGGCTGAGGCAGGAGAACCACTTGAACCTGAGAGGTGGAGGGTGCAGTGAGCCAAAATTGCACCACCGCACTCTAACCTGGGCAACAGAGCGAGACTCTGTCTCAGAAAAAAAATTAAAAATTAGCTTGGTGTGGTGGCAAGTGTCTGTAGTGCCAGGTACTTAGGAGGCTGAGGTGGAAGGATCACTTGAACCCGGAGGCAGAGGTTGCAGTGAACCAAGATCGCACCATTGCACTCAACCTGAATGAGACCCTGTCTCAAAGAAAAAAAAAAAAAAAAAGGAAAGGTTTTAGAGCTAGATGGAAGTGCTGGTTGTACAACACAGAGTGAATATACTAAAAATGCCACTGAATTGTTCACTTTAAAATGCTTAGTTTTATGTTTTTGTTTTTTTGAAACAGAGTCTTGCTCTGTGGCCCGACTGTAGTGCCGTGGCACCATCTCGGCTCACTGCAACCTCCGCCTGCCAGGTTCAAGTGATTCCCCTGCCTCAGCCTCCAGAGTAGCTGGGGCTACAGGTGCATGCCACCATGGCTAATTTTTTCTATTTAAGTAGAAACCAAGTTTCACCATGTTGGCAAGGATGATCTGGATCTCCTGGCCTCATGATCTTCCCACCTCAGTCTCCCAAAGTGCTGGGATTACAGTCCTGAGCCACTGCACCTGGCCAGTTTATGTTATGTGGATTTTGCTTCAATTTTTAAAAAAGGTATACAATTTTTTTTTAAAGCTTTGACGACGGACCAAAGGACTTGAATACGGAAAATCCTACTTGGCCAGCACATTGACACAGCATATGTCAGTCAAGGCCACAGTTATCATGGGAGGTAAGAAAAGCTATGTTTTGATTCAAGTTACATGTTTTAAACACAAATGTTTGGCTAATGCTTAAAAAGTGCTTGATGCATATATTTCATAAATCAGCAATTTAAATTCATCCTGCTTTAGATACAAAACTAATCTTTAGGCTGGGTGTAGTGGCTCATGCCAGTAAAACCAGCACTCTGGGAGGCAAGGCAGGAGGATCGCTTGAGGCCAGGAGTTTGAGACCAGCCTGGGAAACACAAGGAGACTTTGTCCTTACAAAAAAATTAAAAATCAGCCAGGTGTAGTGGCACAAGCCTGTAGTCCCAAGCAGGAGAGTCACCTGAACCTGGGAGGTGGAGGCCGCAGTGAGCTGTGATCACACCCCTGGCACTCCAGCTTGGGTGACAGAACAAGACCCTGTATCAAACAACAACAAACACAGCCATCCTAACTAAAATTTTAGTTTTGTTAGCTAAATGGTGTGTTCATTAAAGAAAAATACAACTTCAGTGCTATCACAGAAGTGTCTTACATTGCAAGAAAAGTGAGAAATATGTGTGACAAAATTCTGTCCAAGTTTCGGTAGTGATGGAAATGTTTTATATCTGTGCTGTGATATGACAGTCACCAGCCACATGTGGTTATTAAGCACTGGAAACATGGCTATTATGAGGAACTGAATTTTAAATTTGATTTTAATAAATTTAAATAGCCACATGTGGTTCTTGACTATACTTTGGATACACAGTTCTGGCTCAAGGATTCTCCTTAATTGTAATACATACTTCCCACCTAATCCCCCATTTCTATCCCATTATTTGCCCATCCCCCACCCTTAAGGGCTAATCATCACTCCTCTAGGACATGACACCTCTTTAAATTAGACACACGCAGGGGGACCAGGTACAATGGCTGACACCTGTACCTGTAACTGCAGTACATGGGGCGGCTGAGGTGGGCGCATCACTTGCGGTCAGAAATTTGAGACCAGCCTGGCCAACACGCTAAAACTCCGTCTCTACTAAAAAATATAAAAATTAGCCAGGTCTGGTGGCATACACCTGTAATCCCAGCTGCTCGGGAGGCTGAAGTGGGAGAATGGCTTCCACCAGGGAGGCAGAGGTTGCAGTGAGCTGAGATCATCCTGTCACGGCACTTCAGCCTGGATGATAGAGCAAGACTCTGTCTCAAGAATATATAAATAAATATGGCCGGGCACAGTGGCTCACTCCTGTAATCCCAGCACTTTGTGAGGCCAAGGCGGGTGGATCACCTGAGGTCAAGAGTTTGAGACCAGCCTGGACAACATGGTGAAAATACAAAAAACTCTACTAAAAATACAAAACACATTAGCTAGGCATGGTGGTGCACACCTCAGGGAGGCTTAGGCAGGATAATCACTTGAACCCAGGAGGTGGAGGTTGCAATGAGCTAAGATCACATCACTGCACTCCAGCCTGGGTGACAGAGGGAGACTCTATCTCAAAAAACAACAACAAAAATAAATAAATGAATAAATTATAGGTACACACGTAGCTTAGTTCTTGTTCCCTAGGGTATGAACTTCCAGAATGAACTGTGGGTAGATGGATTTCTGTAACATGGAGACTTTTTTCTTTACTTCTTGTAGTCTCAACAAGTTGGGATGATGTATAGAATAAATACACAGTCAATTTTTACTGAACTATTTTGTTTTCCTTTCATTTTCACACTGGTTCCTTCCAGTCACATCACTTTACTTTTTCATTTTTTTTTCTTTTTGAGATGAAGTCTCATTCTGTCGCCCAGGCTAATGTGCAGTGGCACGATCTTGGCTCACTGCAGTCTCTATCTCCCAGGTTCAAGTGTGAGCCTCCTCGCCTGGCCTCACTTCACTTTTCTAACTAGGAACCCTAGCCTCCATGTGTACATTCATTTCAATTCCATTAGGGTTCAAAGAGTGAAAACAATTTTAAATATGCTAGCTTTCTAAGAAGAGGGTAGGGAAGTACTATACTCAGGAGATTTGGGCCAGGTATGGTGGCTCCCACCTATCAACCCAGCACTTGGGAGGCTGAGGTAGGAGGACTGCTTGAGGCCAAGAGTTCAGCACCAACCTGGGTAACACACTAAGGCTCTCTCTCTACAAAAAATTTTTAAAAATTAGCCAGGCGTGGCTGGGAGCAGTGGCTCACGCCTGTAATCCCAGCCTCTCAGGAAGCTGAGGCAAGAAAGTCGCTTGAACCCGGGAAGTGGAGGTTGCAGTGAGTCGAGATCACGCCACTGCACTCCATCCTGGGCAACAGAGTGAGACTCCATCTCAAAAGAAAAAAAAAATTGCCAGGCATGGAGGCATATAGCTGTAGTCCCAGCTATTCAAGAGGCTGAGGCATGAGGATCGCTTAAGCCCAGGAAGTTGAGGCTACAATGAGCTAGGATTGTGCCACGGAACTCCAGCCTGGGCAACAATGTGAGACCCTGTCTCAAAAAATGAAATTAAAGAAATAAAATTTAAATTAACTATGTGGTTCATGTATTTCCATTGGATTAGCCAGGGTTGTAAGGACAAAAAAGCAAGATTCATTTATCTTAGGAAGAAAATTAGGCTGAGATGATAAATCCAGCAGCCAGCAATTCTTAATAGGCACTTATCCGGTAAGGTCACACAAGACAATGTTTCTTGAATTTTTTTCATGAAAATCCCTCCAACAGCAAAGAATGAGCAAGATTCCATCTCTTAACAAAATTTGCAAGCTGAGGTATTTTTTTCCCCATAGACAATACTGAAAAACAGTAAAAGCAAACACCAGAAAGAAAAGTCTGCAGAACACATAAAAAATGTGGATGGTTTGCCTTAATTACTTAACACTCTAAAAATAAAAAGGCACACTGGTACAGACAGTGGTGAACAGAGCTGTTTTAAAGTATTTTACATCAACACTTGCTAAAATGTAAAAAGAAGTAATTTCAAAATATTGCTTTAAATTAGCACATTGCCTACTTATGACAAACGTTATTCTGCTACTACTGAGACAGAACAGAGAAATGCTGTAGTCCAAGTTCATGGGCCCAGTTTCTGAAGAGTCTCAGTCTACTTAATACAAAAGAACAAGGAAAGTTCTAGCAGTCACTACTAAAATAAACTTTGAAATAACCTAGATTCTAGGCCTTGCTCCTCTCATGGATGACCTAAGTTATTTAGCTTTGCTGAGCCTTAATTTTCTCATCTGCAAAATGGGTCAACTGTACCTAAACCTCAAGAGGATGTTGTAAAGACTAAATAACTGGTAAGGGCATATTAAGCAGTGGAGGTAACTGCTCAATAAATTTATTACAGCAAGCATTTTAAAGCCCCAAAATAATTTCAGAAACAAAAGAATGAAACGTTAGGCAAATGCCAAGGCCACTCTCAGAAAACCCATGCTGGTTGTAAGTAATTAGCTCTAGGCATGCCCTCCCCCCAACCCCCATTATTAAACAGCATGATGTGGCAGAACAAGCACTAAACTAGCAGGTGGCAAATCTGTATTCTAGACTCAACTGGGTCATTAACTCTGTGAGTGACCTTAGGCATTGATTTAGCATTTCTAAAGCTCCAGTTCCTTTATCTGAAAAAGAGGAGACTGTACAACCGCTAGGGTCATATCCAGCTCTAATATTGGAAGAATCTATTTATTCAGACACTAAAGCCATGCCACATTATCAACCTGATTAGATTTTGCATAGAGTAACTAAAATTCCATTATGTTTTTCAAACAATCCTGAAAGATAATCTTATGATCTACATCTTATCTACTTCAAAAACAGTTTGAGGCCAGGCACAGTGGCTCAGGCCTGTAATCCCAGCGCTTTAGGAGGCCTAGGCAGGTGGATCACTTAAGGTCCAGAGTTCAACCAGCCTGGCCAACATGATAGAACCCTGTCTCTACTAAAAATACAAAAATTAGCTGGGCGTGGTGGTGCATGTCTGTTATCCCAGCTACTTGGGAGGCTGAGGCAGGAGAATCACTTGAACCGGGAAGGCAGAGGTTGCGGTGAGCTAAGATCACACCACTGCACTCCAGCCTGAGAGAATGAGACTCGTCTCAAAAAAAAAAAAAAAAGAAAAAACAATTTGAATAACACTGAAAATACATAAACCGAACTTCATTTCAGATAGCCTCAAAAAAGTACAAAAATAATAGAAACGGCCAGGCGCAGTGGCTCAGCCTGTAATCCTTGCACTTCGGGAGGCCGAGGCAGGCAGATCACCTGAGGTCAATAGTTAGGGACCCGCCTGGCCAACATGGTAAAACCCCATCTCTATTAAAAATATAAAAATTAGCCAGGCATGGTGGTGCATGCCTGGAATCCCAGCTACTAGGGAGGCTGAGGCAGGATAATTTTTTTTTTTTTTTGAGATGTAGACTCGCTCTGACACCAGGCTGGAGTGCAGTGGTGCAATCTCGGCTCACTGCAACCTCCACCTCCCGGTTCAAGTGATTTCTGCGCCTTAGCCTCCCGACTAGCTGGGACTACAAGCATGCACCAGTAGCCTGGCTAATTTTTTCTTCTTTTTTTTTTAAGTAGAGATAGGGTTTCACCATGTTGGTCAGGATGGTCTCAATCTCTTGACCTCGCGATCTGCCTGCCTCGGCCTCCCAAAGTGCTGGGATTACAGGCATGAGCCACCGCGCCTGGCCAGGAGAATTGATTGAACTCGGGAGGCAGAGGTTGCAGTAAGCCAAAATCGTGCCACTGCACTCCAGCCTGGGCAAGAGGGAGATTCCATCTCAAAAAAAATAAATAACAGAAACATCTTTCTGCTACCAAAATTAACCACCCAAATGAGATGGATAAGTAGTATGGTAACATACTGGAGTTCTACAGAATTATTCAACCGGCTGGGCACGGTGGCTGATGCCTGTAATCCCAGCACTTTGGGAGTACAAGGAGGGCGGATCACAAGGTCAGGAGTTCGAGACCAGCCTGGCCAATATGGTGAAACCCCATCTCTACTAAAAATAAGCCAGGTGTGGTGACAGGCACCTGTAGTCCCAGCTACTTGGGAGACAGAGGTAGAAGAATCACCTGAACCTGGGAAGTGGAGGTTGCCGTGAGCCAAGACTGCACTCCAGCCTAGGCAACAAAGTAAGACTGACTCAAAAAAAAAAAAACGTATTCAACCAGAAAATTACCCAGGACATCCTTCGAAATGCGCACTGTTTTTTCCAAGTGAAGTGACATACATTACCTAGTGGGTATGTGGTACGGGAGTGAGCGTCACCACTGATAGGTCAGGCTAATGAAAGACGATCGGGAAAGCCTTAAGTGTTCCTCTCCTTTTGAAACTAGAATTACAATGGGAAACTGGTTCAACTTGGAGTACTGTAACAACTGTAAATCTGCAGCCTCAAATTGCTTTGTTAAACTCTACTGAAAACAAGGCAGAAATTTCTAAGCTTTGATACAAATCAACAATCGACAGCTAAAAACTGTTAATTTTCTTAATTGTTCCGAGGACCTCAGAACAATCAAGAACCTTTAACTAGCAGCCAAATTTTTGCCTTCAGAAGATTTTTAAAAACTAAGGGTGGAATGATGAAACTCTAAACATGCCAGATAACACTAGCCAGAATCATAGTAACTGGACTCACTGCTGTTTAATAAGAAAGAGACAAGTAGTGTAAAAAGATTACAGTGCACTACTTTCAGCACTCTCTGCAAACTTAAAAATACAAAACTTGGCCAGACGCAGTGGCTCTCGCCTATAATCCCAGCACTTTGGGAAGCCGAGGCAGGTGAATCACCTGAGGTCAGGAGTATGAGACCAGCCTTGCCAACATGGTTAAACCCAGTCTCTACTAAAAGTACAAAAAATATCAGCCGGGTATGGTGGTGCATGCCTGTAATCCCAGCTACTTGGGAAGCTGAGGCAGGAGAATCGCTTGAACCCAGGAGGCAGAGGTTGAGGTGCAGAGATCAGGCCACTGCACTACTCCAGCACGTGACAGAGCGAGATTCCTTCTCCAAGTAAAGAAATTAAAGAAAACTTAGCCAGGTGTTGTGGTGCATGCCTATAGTCCTAGCTACTCAGGAGCCTGAGGCGGAAGGATCACTTTAGTCCAGGGATTCAAAGTTACAGTGATCACACCACTGTACTCCAGCTTAGGTGACAGAGTAAGATTCTGTCTCTAAAAATAATCAGTAAAAAGTTTTTTTAAAATACACACAACCTTGGCATTCAGGCCTCAGCTGCAACTCTGAGCTAGGAGGCCAGAAAAACACACACACACAGGCATTCACAAAGAACAGTGAGCAGATAACAGATAAATCTTTAGTTTTACTAGAGTGACAAGACTGAAATGTTTTACATAAGGGACCGCTGTTCTCAGCTTTGAAAGCCCTCTCTACACTCTCTGTAGGGCCTGCTTACCATGCTGTGACTTTCACTAGACTACACTGGGCATCTGATCCCTTTCTAGATTCCTTCAGGACCACAATTTATTCATCTTGGGGTTATTTCAAGTGCCTAGCACAGCATCTTACATTCAGTGGACGGGTAAATGTTAATTAACTAGAAATCTGCATTTCTGAAAAAAAATTCCACTCTAATACTGCTAACTCAACCCAGAAGGTTATCAATCTCTTTTTCATTCCTTTCTCTTCAACCAGAAAGACAATACCATCTGAACGCTTTCAGATGCTTCTTCGCCAGCGAAACAAAGCAAGGAAATCAAGGCTTAAAGTCTGTCCTCTGCATTACTTCCTTAACTTGTCCTGATAAACTGAAATTGCTGTCTTTTCATGCAGTACAACTTCAGAAAAGGTAAAAAAAAAAAAAAAAAAAAAAAGAACAGAAGGATGAAATAAGAGATGTATTAATCACATTGTGTAAAACCTGCTTCAAAGAGGGTTTATTCCAGTCAAAATTTCTAACAGTTTAAACAACTGCCGGGCGCGATGGCTAATGCCTGTAATCCTAGCACTCTGGGAGGCTGAGGTGGGTAGATCACCTGAGGTCAGGAGTTCAAGACCAGCCTGGCCATCATGGTGAAACCCCATCTTTAAAAAAAATAATAATAAATAAAATAAAATAAACAACTGCTCAACTTGGCACAGCATAGCTCTAGATGATGCCTTTGCTTGGTTCCCTAAATCCTCACTCTCAAGCCATTCATACATGTAAAATCATGAAACAAGAGCCAAAAAGGTCAGCCAAGGCAGGAGAGGTAACAAAAGGTACTGAAATACTGTGATACTCTAGGGATATTGTAGGGCCTCTCCTCTACCCTTTCTACTGTCCCACTGAAACCTAAACAACACCTTTATATGAGCATGTTTCTTGTGGCTTTTTTTTTTTTTTTTGAGACGGAGTCTTGCTCTGTCACCAGGCTGGAGTGCAATGGCGCGATCTTGGCTAACTGCAACCTCCACCTCCCGAGTAGCTGGGACTACAGGCGCATGCCACCATACCCAGCTAATTTTTGTATTTTTAGTAGAGATGGGGTTTCACTATGTTGGCCAGGCTGGTCTCGAACTCCTGACCTCGTGATCCACCTGCCTCTGCCTCCCAAAGTGCTGGGATTACAGGTGTGAGCCACCACTCCCAGCATATATGAACATTGTTATTGCAGGCACTTGAGTATCAAAAAAAAACAGATTCTCAAATAAAGAATCTTACCTATCATCTAGTCCTCAATAGATATAATTTAACATAATAATAAAGTGTTAGGGCCCTTCTGGATTAAACAATCATTATTTTGATTAGGGATCCTCTCTACTCTGGTGGCCCTGAAGAGGTCACTTCTGAGAATATTCTAAAAAGCATCTGCCAAGTAGTAATGGTTGCATAATCTTATAAATATACTAAAAACCACTGAACTGTACACTTTAGGTTTTCTTTTTGGACAGTGTCTTAATTGGTCACCCACGCTGAACGCAGTGGTGTGATCATAGCTCACTGCAGCCTCCAACTCCTGGGCTCAAGAGATCCTCCCACTTTGGCCTCCCAAGTAGCTAGGACTACAGGCTTGTGTCACTACACTCAGCTATTTATTTTATTTTATTTTATTTTATTTTGAGACAGAGTCTCATTCTGTCACCTACGCTGGAGTGCAGTCGTGTAATCTACACTCAATACAACCTCTGCCTCCAAGGTTCAAGCAATTCTTCCGCCTCAGCCTCCCAAGTAGCTGGGATTACAGGCGCCTGCCACCAAGCCTAGCTAATTTTTATATTTTTAGTAGAGACAGGTTTCACCAAGTTAGCCAGGCTGGTCTCAAACTCCTGACCTCAGGTGATCCGTCTACCTCAGCCTCCCAAAGTGCTGGGATTATAGGTGTGAGACACCTCGCCCAATAATACTTTTTTTTATTTTTTTGTGGAGACAGGGTCTCAGTCTCACTGTGTTTTGTGGAGGGCCTCAGGCAGTCCTCCCACCTCGATCTCCCAGAGTGGTGGAATTATAGGTGTGAGCCAATGCGCCCAGGTTGTACTGCTGAAAAGGGTGAATTTTTACGGTGTGTGAGTTATATCTCAGTCATTTAAAAACAAACAAACAAAAAGGCCGGGCACCATGGCCTCCTCTGAGTAAGAACTGAGACCTGCTGGTTTTATTCCATACTTATTTCTTAATAGAATAGAGTTTTGAGAGGCATTAAAGGTGGGATGCTGCAAAGAACACTACACTATTATTTAGAAGCTGTGGCTGTTGTAAAGTCCAAGTAACCCTAAAATCACTAACCATTTCTCATCTAACAAAAAAAACAACTAAGTGGCCTGGAGTCGTGGCTCATGCCTATAATCTCAGCACTTTGAGAGGCTGAGGCAGGTGGATCACAAGGTCAGGAGTTTGGGACCAGCCTGGCTAACATAGTGAAACACCGTCTCTACTAAAAATACAAAAAAAAATTAGCCAGATGCGGTGGCAGGTGTCTGTGATCCCAGCTACTTGGGAGGCTGAGGCAGAATCACTTGAACCTGGGAGGCAGAGGTTGCAGTGAGCTGAGAATGCACCATTATACTCCAGCCCAGGCAACAATGCAAGACTGTCTCAAAAAAACAAAAGAGAGAGAGAGAGAAGAAAGAAAGAGAAAGAAAGAAAAAGAACGAAAGAAAGAAAAAGAAAAGATCGGTTTTTTCCCAAACAGACATCCTATGTATAATTTTTAAAAACATTAGCTGGCATTTTGGTAGAAGCAACTGGTAAAGTCAGTAACACCAAAACAGTTTTTTGATTAACAACAAAAAAGCTGACCACGATGTAGGGATTTTCTGACAGCTACTTCCCTACAGGTTTTCGTATCTCCAACTTACAGCAGCGTCAAAGAAAAAAAGAATAATGTAACTACAAATTAGCAACTATCAGGAAGAGAAAAACCTGCATGAGAGGTAATACCTAGTCGCTCAACAGTGAACATTCTAGACCAAGGATGGTTATCCCTGGATGACTAGCTGGACAGGCTGTAAGTGGAGTCCTAAGTCTAGTCAGAGTGGTGCTGGTGGCTCCACTGAAAGAAGAGCCAAGAAAGAAAATGGCTGGATAAACGGAATCTGTAAGATAAGGTAGAGAAATGGGCACTGTTAGGAGCTGATAAGTGAACTAGGTTAGACAGTCAAAATGGCTTGATATAAGTCAAGAATTACAAGCTAAACTTCCTTATTCAAAAGGAAAAACATTGACTATGGCCATACCACCCTGAACCAGGTCGATCTCCTCAAAAGGAAAACATCAACCACCCACACAAATAAAAGAAACGCCATAGTCAATAAAACCACCAAATCCACTGTGTTGACATACATATGTCGTAAGAGTGTTTCTCCAAACTCTATCCTTTTACCTCAAAAGAGCAAACGGTGACAAAAGTTTCTCTAGAAACCAAACTTCTAGAGCACTCTTATAATGTCCACTTACCTAAGAAATACCACAATACATAACTTTAAAGAGAGAAATCAATAATATGCTCTCTCTTAAAATGTGCTGGAAGTCATGATCCAGCCCACCAATGTCCTGACTAAATGACGAAAGGACATTCCGCCTTTTCTTCCTTTTTCATTTTCTCTTTAAGGAAATACTGATAGTTCCTAAACTAAGGACCATTAGGAAGAAAATACTTTGACATTCCTACAAAATCAGTACCTAAAAGCATGCTATCTACCACAAAATAATGAGAATACTTAAGTTCGCTCATTTGACATTCCTACAACGTCAGCACCTGCAATCTACCACTTCAGCAGCCCCTAAGTACTGGAAGATGTTTGAAAACCAAACTTGACTCAAAATCACAGAATGTATGTCTACTAGCTATGGTCAGAAAAACACGTGACAACTATTATAACAAATGGGCCAGAAAAACACGTGACAACTATTATAACAAATGCGCAAGTGTCTGAAGAAACAGACTGGATTACTAACACAGGAACACAGTGAGTTCTTCCAAGCAATCTGAATAAGGTCAACGATTTTACAGCAATGAAAATTCTGGAAACGTCGCTGACAAAGGAGAAAAGTCTAAGCCTCACTATAAAAAGACACAAATCAATGTAGTCTCCTATCACACATTAAGTGAGGAATCCTAACTTTGTGGCACTTCGTAAACTAGAAGCGTGCACAAGGGTAAGGGTCAAACATCTTGGTACTGATAGCCAAGTTTCTGCCCGATCACAAAGCTGCAATGCATCTTGGGATTCCTTCAGGACGGTTCGGGGCCATGGATAATTTAAAACCTAATTACAGTTTCTATAGCAGAAACTGCAGCAAGAGACGCTCTCTCGGCTGCACCTAAGGTGAATGGAAAACTCGGGCATTTGTCCTCCACAACTCCTAGGATCTCTAAACGTCCACTCGACTGACTCCTGGCTCCATCTGTCCTGTCCTCACTTCTGCGCCTCGTGGCACTGATCCGCCGCGGCCCCCACTCGGTCCCATACGGTTCTCATCTCAACGGGGTAACTGCGGACCCCAGGGCTGGGCAGGGGCGCAGAGGGGCGGCACTCAAGTACGGGTCTTTGGTCGCGTTTGCCCGCTGCCACCTCCCTGCCTGGCCACCGCCGTGCGACCCCGCGCAGACCGGCTCCCGGGCTTGGGGCGCCCCACTCAGGCGGCTGGCGCCACTGTCAGCGCCCCACGTGCCGGCCGGGTCCCAGGGCCGCGCGCCCCCGGGCCGCACCCCTCCCCATGTGGGCTCCGGCGTCCGGCCCGGCCACCTCCCAGGTCCCTGGGGCTGCCCCACGTCCCGGGCCTTACCTGCAGGCCCTCCAGCGCCGCTGCCGGCTCCGAGGTTGTTGGCGGCGGCGCCACCTGCGGGGGACGGCGCTGCCGGGCCCCGCAGGAAGGACGGCACGAACTCGGCGGCATGGACGTTGGGCACGAAGGGCTTGGCGTTGACGTTGAGTTGCCGGCTGAAGGCCGCGCTGAGCTGCTCCCGCTGGGCCTCGGCCGCCGCCGCCATGGAGCCGCCGCCGCACGGGCCCGGCCCGGGGGCTTCCATGTCCGCCTGGTCCCAGCAGTCGGGGGCCGAGTCGCTGCTACTGCCGCTGCTCCCCCCACCACCACCACCACCACCACCGCCGCCGCCGCCACCGCCGCCGCCACTGCCTGGATCCATGATCGGGGGGGCCGTGTGTGTGGTGGACAGAGAGCGGGAAATGGAGGCAGGGGCGCCCGACCAGGGAGGAGCGGGCCGCGCCGACCAAGGGAAGGCGGCGGAGCAGAAAGGCCGGGGACTGGCGAAAAGATCCCAGGTGTCGCCGCGGCGGCAGCTCCAGTCCCGACTCCACACTCTGGTCGACGACAGAGGCGGCGGCGACGGCGGCTCAACCCTCCTCCTCGTGTGTGCGAGCGGATCTCCTCCCACCCAACCACCTCCGACTGCCTCACCGCCAACCCCACGCCCGGCGCGGATTGACCCCTCGCCACCACCCGTACCTTCACCTCTGTAGTTCTTCGCTCTGGCCACCCCCCGTTTCTGGCTACTTAGCGCGGCGGGAGGCGGAACTACAAGTTCCGGCAGTGAGCGCGCGACACTGCTGCGGTTTTTTTTTTTCCCGGGGGCCGACGGGAGTCGGAGTTCAGGAGCTGGGCGCAACCGGAAGCGGCTCCGGCTCCCGGCAGGCCACGCGAGGAGGCTGACGTCTGGTGGTGGCTCGGCGGCCCCACCTGTCACCGGGTGGGGGAAGGGGCAGTCCCTGGTTGGTGCAGCTCTGGGCTGGGCCAAGGACTGAAGTCTTTTAGCCCAAGGAGGGGTCCACTCCGGCCTGTTGGGACACAGGTGCGGGAAAACGGACAGCATCTATAACGTGGGGAAGAAAAACTCATCTGAAAATTCCTGTCCTCTCTTTTCACCAGCTTTCCTGCGTTCTTTGCCTCACAGTCTCCCTACCTTACTTGCTCCCCACCCCCAACCAGATTTTGCCCTACATTTCAAAGCCGGTGCAGATTTCAAAACTGATTTCATTTTATGTAATCATTTGGTGGAAGAGACAATAAAAGCGTGAGATGTTCCAACTTAAAACTGCAGTGTGGCTCATAAAGCGCTGGGTCCCAGGCTCTGCCCAGGCAGAAGGGATTGTTAACTGGAAACTTTCAATGAGTCACTGTTTGTTTGAGTAGTCATTTAAAGTCTTCACTCAAACCTTTCCATCCTTTCCTCCTCCCCGCGAAAGAGTTTGCAAATTAAACAGAGGATTGCCATATTCCACGGTGTATCTGGCTGTACCTGACTAATAGGATTGTTTTGGTGAGTCCAGCTTCCTTTCTTACGCACTATTAGGTTAAGTGGCTTCGTTTTTAAAGGTCTGATTTGCTTAATAATTTCCATAGATGCTTTTTATTGACTGCATCTTACACTTACAGACAGCAATTAGGTAAACCTGGGAAAAGAACAAAAGCAAAAGAGAAATACCTAGAGTTAACATTTAGGTCCTTCATGAAGTAGGAAAAAAACGTTGCTCTGAGTACCTGTTAAGTTTTCCCGTAATTCACCCATGTGGAGTCCAAGACAGAGAAAAACATATTTTTAGTATTTTTCTAAAAGGAGTCTAGACAGGGTGCAACTAATCTGACTACAAATTACAGAGTAAAGGAAGTACATACATAGAATAGATGCTTCTGAACAACCTTAGGCTGTTTGAAAAAAATATCAAAACCCTAACAAAATCTAGATCTAGATCTGTATTTTAATTTTAAATATCTGTATTGTAAAAGAGAACTCAGCCTAATGAGAAAGGTCAAAAATGAAGCTATCGGGTATCTTCAAAAGAGGTCTAGGCTACAGTAATTTGAATTTAATATTAAACCAGCAAGCTTTATGGATTAAAGAAACACTGGCCGGGCACAGTGGCTCAGGCCTGTAATGCCAACACTTTGGGAGGCCGAGCCAGATAGATGACATGAGGTCAGGAGTTCCAGACCAACCTGGTCAACATGGTGACCATCTCTACTAAAAATACAAAAATTAGCTGGCTGTGGTGGCACATGCCTGTAATCCCAGCTACTTGGGAGGCTGAGGTAGGAGAATCGCTTGAACCCAGGAGGCAGAGGTTGCAGTGAACTGAGATCGTGTCATTGCACTCCAGCATGGGCAACAAGACCAAAACTCTTTCACAAAAAAAAAAAAGCAAAAAAAAAAAAACCACTGGAGACTGGTTTTAAGTTTCTCATCAAGTTTGTGGTCCATGCTCTCTGAAACTTAGGGGAATTAAGGACTTTGGGGACTCAGGGGAAGGGTGTGTTGTATTTTTAGCGAGATAAGAAGATCAGCACCAAGACAAAAGTATGACGAATTGCAGGGTCTTTATTGCGGGCGACCACGGAGGACTCATGTCTCTCCAACCCGTGGCCCGGAGTTGAGGGAAAACTGGGCTTTTATGCTAAACAACACTTTTGGGGGGCTGGGGATTTTCTAGAGGGGGGGACTGGGGATCTTTGCAAGCAGGCAGTTTGTACAGAAGCCAAGGTCAGCAGTTAGAGACAGTGAAAACTCCCAATATCAGTAAGCAAGCAGTTTGTTCAGAAGC
>CAUYQU010046402.1:0-62691 GCA_963574635.1 Cheracebus regulus | reverse complement strand
CTCAACAAAAAATGAAAACTTCAGGCCAATATCCATGATGAACATAGATGCAAAAATCTTCGATAAAATACTGGCAAACCGATTATAACAGCACATCACAAAGCTTATCCATCACGATCAAGTAGGCTTCATCCCAGAGATGCAAGGCTGGTTTAACATATGTAAGTCTATAAACATAATTCACCACATAAACAGAACCAAAGACAAAAACCACGATTATCTCAATAGATGCAGAGAAGGCCTTTGACAAAATTCAACAGCCCTTTATGCTAAAAAGTCTCAATAAACTAGGTATTGATGGAATGTATCTCAAAATAATAAAAGCTATTTACAACAAACCCACAGCAAATATCATACTGAATGGGCAAAAACTGGAAGCATTCCCTTTGAAGTCTGACACTAGACAAGGATGCCCTCTCTCACAACTCCTATTCAATATAGTATTGGAAGTTCTAGCCAGAGCAATCAGGCAAGAGAAAGAAATAAAGAGTATTCAATTAGGAAAGGAGGAAGTCAAATTGACTCTATTTGCAGATGACATGATTGTATATTTAGGAGACCCCATCGTCTCAGCCCAAAATCTCCTGAAACTGATAAGCAACTTCAGCAAAGTCTCAGGATACAAAATCAATGTGCAAAAATCACAAGCATTCCTATACACCAATAACAAAGAGAGCCAAATCAAAAACAAACTGCCATTCACAATTGTTACAAAGAGAATAAAATACGTAGGACTACAACTAACAAAGAATGTAAAGGACTTCTTCAACGAGAACTACAAACCACTGCTCAACGAATAAGAGAGGACACAAACAGTTGGGGAAACAGTCCATGCTCATGGTTAGGAAGAATCAATTTTGTGAAAACGGCCATACTGCCCAAAGTAATTTACAGATTCAACACTATCCCCATCAAGCTACCAATGATCTTCTTCACAGAACTGTAAAAAACCACCTTAAACTTCATATGGAACCAAATGACAGCCCACATAGCTAAATCAATGCTAAGCAAAAAGAACAAAGCTGGAGGCATCACACTACTGGACTTCAAACTATACTACAAAGCTACAGTAATCAAAACAGCAAGGTACTGGTACCAAAACAGAGATATAGACCAATGGAACAGAACAGAGGCCTCAGAGGCAACGCCACACATCTACAACCATCTGATCTTTGACAAACCTGACAAAAACAAGCAATAGGGAAAGTATTCCCTATTTAATAAATGGTGTTAGGAAAACTGGCTAGCCACATGCAGAAAGCAGAAACTGGACCCCTTCCTGACACTTTACACTAAAATTAACTCCAGATGGATTAAAGACTTAAACATAAGACCTAACACCATGAAAACCATGAAAACCCTAGAAGAAAACCGAGGCAAAACCATTCAGGACAGCGGCATAGCCAATGACTTCAGAACTAAAACACCAAAAGCATTGGCAACAAAAGCCAAAATAGACAAATGGGATCTAATTAAACTAAACAGCTTCTGTACAGCAAAAGAAACAATCATTAGAGTGAACTGGCAACCAAGAGAATGGGGAAAAATTTTTGCAATCTATCCATCTTACAAAGGGATAATATCCAGAATCTACAAAGAACTAAAACAGATTTACAAGAAACAAACAAACAAACCCCAACAAAAGTGGGCAAAGGATATGAACAGACACCTTTAAAAAGACAACATACATGAGGCCAACAAACCTATGAAAAAATGGACATCATCACTGGTCATTAGAGAAATGCAAATCAAAACCACAGTGAGATACCATATCATGCCAGTTAGAATGGTGAACATTAAAAAATCTGGAGACAACAGATGCTGGAGAGGATGTGGAGAAATAGGAACACTTTTACACTGTTGGTGGGAGTGTAAATTAGTTCAACCATTGTGGAAGACAGTGTGGCGATTCCTTAAGGACCTAGAAATAGAAATACCATTTGACCCAGCAATACTATTACTGGGTATATACCCAGAGAATTATAAATTGTTCTATTATAAAGACACATGCACACAAATGTTCATTGCAGCACTGTTTACAATAACAAAGACTTGGAACCAAGCCAGATGACCATCAGTGATAGACTGGATAAAGAAAATGTGGCACATATATACCAATGAAATACTATGCAGCCATAAAAAATGATGACTTCATGTCCTTCATAGGGACATGGATGAATCAGGAAACCATCATTCTCAGCAAACTGACACAAGAACAAAAAACCAAACACTGTATGCTATCACTCAAAGGCGGGTGTTGAACAATTAGAACATGTAGGTACAGGGAGGGGAGCATCACACACTGCAGTCAGTGGGGTAGGGGGCGGCTAGGAGAGGTACAGTGGGTGGGGAGGGTGGGGAGGGATAATGAGGGGAGAAATATCAGATATGGGTGATGGGGAGATGAAGGCAGCAAACCACCTTGTCATGTATGTACCTATGCAACCATCCTGCGTGATCTGTACATGTACCCCAGAACCTGAAGTACAATAAAAAAAAAATTTAAAAAAAAGAACAATGACAAAAGGTAATTGTGCAATGTCTTTCTCTTCAAACTATATCCACCAAATTTTTTGGATTGAATATTCTGTTTTTAATCCCATGTAATTTTAGAGGTTGAGGATAAAAACAACAGTGACAAATTATCATTATATCATAATTATAATTTCTGATAAATGACCTAGGTGGCAATAATAGATAGTATTATTAAGAGAATAACTATTAAAAAATAAAAAGTTCATACTCAAGTGAATGTTAGGTAGTTTTGTGTATTATACCTATACATATATATGTGTACACACACACACACACACACACACACACAAACACGTATGTAATATGTATGCATTGAAGTTTTGTTTGTTTTCTCTCATTAACACATGAGGCAGGCAATTCATGACTGAAATTCCACAATAACCTCATTTTCTTGTCCACCAGACTTAGCATGGCACTCTCATTTCATGCTTACTCCATGACTGTAACACCTCTGGGCATCATATCTTCCCTCTAGGCATGAAGAAGAGGGGAGGCACAGGACAATAGACATGTCAATTGAGAAACCACATTTTCACTAATTAGGCATATAGCAGATTTTCTAGAAATCTTATCTTCTGCAAATCTGCTTACATTTCATTGGTCAAAATGTAAAGAATGCCTTTCATTGTAAGAGAATCTGTGGCAATGTAGATTTTATTTTTCTTTTATAGCTAGATGTATTGCTAACATGAACAAAAAATAAAATTATTTTAATAAGTATGAAGAAGCAATATTTAATAAGAAAATAATTATCACTGCCACACACAAAATCAAAGTCCAAGTTAAAGCATTAAGAGCTATTTTGTCTTCGCTCTTAACATTTTTAAAATCAGGTTACAATATGACAGAAGATAATTTTTATGGTTGCCTGCAGAAGCAGATAGACTCTGATCCAAAGTTCAGGTTTACATATCAAGGCCGATGACACCTGAGTATGCAAAGGTACATCACTTACATAATTAAGCAGGTGTGAAACAGCTTGAGAGAGCAAGGAATGGAGATTAGCCTATTTACTATGGTTAAGAAGTGGGGCTAGGGTTACTGTTCCTGTTTAGAGGGAATGACTTGCCTAGTTTGACTCACCTGCCTGGGCTGAAGGAGGGTACACCCAGACTTTCAAATGAGTTGGCCCAGATGTGTGGCACAGGGGAAGAGGAAGGATTAATGCTTAGGCATTATCAGCAGTCAATTATCAAAAAAGAGAGTCAGAATTTTCACTGCACAAATAAAACCAGTTTTAAGTATATCCAAGTACATCCGAGGGTGTCATTTGATTGGCAATCCCATCCAGTGTCACCCAGATACCTATCATACTAATCCCATGAAGTTTCAAAGAGTTTATGAATATTTTGCCAACCTTCCGATAGAGATGCCTTCAAGTACATGCCATTTTTCCTTTGTTGTTCCTTCTAAAGCATTTACTGCTAGTTTAATGAACACGTTTTTATAGTGAACCAAAAGAGCAAGCTCCAGGATACCAAACTTAGATTGGAGAAGAGAAGATAATATATCTTTGAATAGATTTGTTGGGTTGTAATTTAGGTATCATAAAATTTACACATTTTTACTTTGGAATGTACAATTCAATGACTTGTAGTGATATAGCTTGAATATTCATCCAAATGTTTTTGTGACATATATTTCTCTTTTCTTTGGATAGAAACCTAGAACTAAAATTGTGGGATTATGTAGTACATTTCTGTTTAACTTATTAAAAACACAAGAAAATAAAAACCTTCCATTCAGTTTTTCAAAATGGATATACTATTTTATCATTTTATATTACTATAAAAAATGTAGAGGATTCGAGTTTCTCTATGTCCTCACTAACATTTGTTATTTTTAGTCTTTTTTGTTAATAGCCATTTTCCTTGATGTGTAGAGGCATGTCATTGTTATTTAATCTGCATTTCTAAACTAAGGATGCTAAGCTTCTTTTTCCTTTGTTCTATTTAATAAGATATTTGAAACTTTATCTAGGTCATTTCTATCACTGCTATTTGCTGGTTCTCACTCTTTTTCAAACATACATGTGCACACACATATCCATATGTGGATATGTGTATATATATGCACACACACACATACATACCTTACTTGATTTCTAATATACACTGAAGAACTGTTATGAAATGTGGATGTTTTGCTTCTGTTATTCTATTATCTTCTTATAAAAACATTCTGCTATTTTCCTGCCTTTTGATATGGCAAATGCTTCAGATGCATCAGACATCAATGGGAATGTTTTGAAGTACCAACTACAAAATTATAAAAGTTATTACTTTTAGAAGTTAGATTTTGTTATACAAAACCTTCATTTTCTTTTAAAATATGGCTATATAATATTGTTTTCCCCCTTAATATTTGTAATGTATACATTTATTTAGTTCACAGGTGTTGATTTAATAGCTATGAAAGAAAATAATAATTCTCAGGAAGTTTTATTTTTGATTACATTTTCTTTAATAGAGAATTATTACCTACTAATCAGATTTAGTTGCTTAAAATCCAGTAAAGAGCTCTAGAAATTTACTCCAAGTGGTTGAGGGGTCATTTTATAAGTTTTAGATTTTTTTCTATTTTTTAAATTTTAATAAAACCCTGGTACTGAATGTATTTGTCATTCCTAAATGGGAATTATATGAACTATTTCTCATCATATCTTGTATTGATCACTTGAGAACTCTAACAGGGGACTATGATCAATGGAGAGAAGACGAGTGGGCCTGACAGCTAATTGTGTGTGCCTGAACCTAAGGGCATGCTCTCTTCTACTGGTAGATGATGATAGCATGCTCATTATTTTTCCAAATTACAAATGAACTCCCTACTTTTTTCTTATTGTCTATAAAACACCATCCAAAATGTCAATTAGAGACAATATTAAAAGTAATGAATTCTCTAGAGGAAGCCAAAGGAAGAAAACACATAATTAAAATGAAAGAATAAAACAAAATGCTTTTATTAGCCACAGTCAGACAGTATATGTGTAAATCCCAAATGCAGGCCTGCAATTTAAAATGTCCTTATGTTTAATATAAACAAAAGAATCTACTTCTGAGAACTCTCAAATGTACCATCAGGTAGTTAAATCAAAATATTTTTCCAATGGCATTACATTAACTTGCTTTGTTGGAAAAAAAGGTTCTCACCAAAGTTTCCTATGCAGAATAAATAATGTTTTCTCTCCAGTGAAAAAGAAGTCGATGAGATTTTATTTTAGCTCTCTGTTGGAGGTCAAATCTCTATATGAATCTCTCCATTATACAAAATAAAATTAAGGACACCCTCCTTTTGATACAGCCTAAATAAACAGATACAATATGTAGTATTAATTTTGAGAACATTAAATTAGAAGTTAAGTTCATAAGAAATTGGAATGACCTGTTCATGGCCACACTCTACTAAATTATGCAGAGATTCTTGTTAAACAGGTTCTAAATCCAAATTCTAGTTTGTTTCCATCCTGTTTCTGTTCCTGTTTTTATCAGAGACATTTTCTATCCTGTACTCATGCATGGAAGCCAAGAGACATTGCCCCCACCATAACTGGCTAACTCTATAGCCTAATACGTGTTTTCTGTGAATCCAAACAGACATGTCAGTCTTCCAGGGCATTGAAGAGAGACAGTCAAACCTATGTCATAAGATTTGGCATCTTTGACAATCTGACAAAAACAACAACAAGGAAAGGATTCCCTGTTTAATAAATGGTGTTGGGAAAACGGGCTAGCCATGTGCAGAAAGCAGAAACTGGACCCCATCCTGACACCTTACACTAAAATTAACTCCAGATGGATTAAAGACTTAAACATAAGACCTAACACTATAAAAACCCAAGAAGAAAATCTACGTAAAACCATTCAGGACATAGGCATAGGCAAGGACTTCATGACCAAAACACCAAAAGCATTGGCAACAAAAGCCAAAATAGACAAATGGGACCTAATCAAACTCCACAGCTTCTGCACAGCAAAAGAAACAGTCATTAGAGTGAATCAGCAATCAACAGAATGGGAAAAAATTTTTGCAATCTACCCATCTGACAAAGGGCTTATATCCAGAATCTACAAAGAATGGAAACAGATTTACAATGGGTGAAGGATATACACATTTTACAAAAGAAGACATACATGAGGCCAACAAACATATGAAAAAATGCTCATCATCACTGGTCATTAGAGAAATGCAAATCAAAACTACACTGAGATACCATTTCATGCCAGTTAGAATGGCGATCATTAAAAAATCTGGAGACAACAGATGCTGGAGAGGATGTGGAGAAATAGGAACACTTTTACACTGTTGGTGGGAGTGTAAATTAGTTCAAGCATTGTGGAAGACAGTGTTGCAATTCCTCAAGGACCTAGAAATAGCCATTCCATTTGACCCAGCAATCCCATTACTGGGTATATAGCCAAAGGATTATAAATCATTCTACTATAAGGACACATGCACACGAATGTTCATTGCAGCACTGTTTACAATAGCAAAGACTTGGAACCAACCCAATGCCCATCAGTGATAGACTGGACAGGGAAAATATGGCACACATACACCATGGAATACTATGGAGCCATAAAAAACAATGAGTTCATGTCCTTTGTAAGGACATCGGTGAACCTAGAAACCATCATTCTCAGCAAACTGACTCAAGAACAGAAAATCAAACACTGCATGTTCTCACTCATAGATGGGTGTTGAACAATGAGAACACATGGACACAAGGAGGGGAGCATCACACACTGGGGTCTGTTGTGGGGAATCGGGGAGGGACTGTGGGGGGTGGGGAGTTGGGGAGAGATAGCATGGGGAGAAATGCCAGTTGTAGGTGATGGGGAGGAAGGCAGAAAATCACACTGCCGTGTGTGTACCTGTGCAACAGTCTTGCATGTTCTTCACATGTACCCCAAAATCTAAAATGCAATAAAAAATAAAAATAAAAATAAAAATGTAAATTCTTGGCAAGACAAAAAATAAAAGTAAAAAAATAAAATAAAACCTTTGATCCCTTACCAAGTGCAGTAGCTCATGCCTATAATCCCAGCACTTTGGGAAGTCGAGGCGGGTGGATCAGGAGTTCAAGACCAGCCTGACTAAGATGGTCAAAGCCTGTCTCTACTACAAACTACAAAAATTAGTTGGGGGTGATGGCAGGCACCTGTAATCCCAGCTACTCAGGAGGCTGAGACAGGAGAATCTCTTTAACTCAGGTGGCAGAGTTGCAGTGAGTGAATCGACATGGTGCCACTGCATGCGAGCCCAGGCAGAGTGAGACTTCATCTTGAAACAAAAACAAAAAACAAACTTTGATCCCTGAACGCTCGGGGAGACTGATCTGAGTAATAATAAAACTCCAGTCTCCTACACAGGTGGCTCTGTGTGAATTACCCTTTCTCCATTGCAATTCCCATCTTGATAAATTAGCTCTGTCTAGGCAGTGGGCAAGGTGAACTTGTTTGGTGGTTACAGTGACCACCTCTGAAGAATATGGAGATTCACTAAAGTATGACACAGAGGAACCTTCTGGGTGATGGAAATGTTCTGTTTCTTGTTTTGGGTAGTCTTCATGTGAATATCTGCAACTGTCAAACCCTTTTAACTATGTACTTCACATAGGTGCATCTTAGGGGTTTGTAAATCATCCTCCCTTTTTTTTTTTAAAAGAAGAAAAACATAAGAAAAGGTTATCAGCTATGCTAAATGTTGCTAATAGGTCAAGTTAGAAAAGGACCTGAAATTTGCCTATGAGTATAGCAACATGGAGGTCTTGGTGATCTTGAGGAAAGCAGTTTGGATAAAGTGTTGGAAACAAAAGCCTGATTTCTTAAGGAGACATTTTCTCCTCTTCTTCTGTCCCATTTGCTAATGTGTTGTAAAGGTAAGCTTCATGGAAAATCCTCAGCAGACGTGAGTGTTCTCATTCTTAAATTGAAGAGTTTTGATAGACACGTTAATGGTTGAGATTTTTTAAACTTTCAGTTCCTTCCAAGTAATCTCAACCAGTGTTAGGGATCTATTTTTCAAATCCCCAAGAATTTCTTTTCAGCTTATTAAAAAAATAAATACAGAAATGTAAAAATTGACTACATTTATATCAGCTTTGTAGATTTGTATAAGCTGGCTATGATAACTCATTTGTTAATGATGCCAAACATATAAAGAGCATAACACTTGGGGATTTGCTATCCTTGATAAATGTTCTTTATTCAGATAATCCTTCATTTTACACACACACACACACACACACACACACACACACACACACACCCCTGATTTAAGAGCACCCAGTTTAACCTAGATGTTAGGATTTTTAAATAGTCTGTTAAAGTAAAGGAATTTGAAAAATAAATCTTAAAGTCATGTAAACCAACATTTTTTTAAAAAGTAAAACTTATTTGTCCTAGAGAAAGAAAGATTGGGCTGATGATAATATTAATAACTTTGTGAGACATTAAAAGCTGTATTTTTTTTTATCTTTTTGTTTTTTTGAGATGGAGTCTCGCTCTGTTGCCCAGGCTGGAGTTCAGTGGCATAATCTTGGCTCGCTGCAACCTCTGCCTTGTGGGTTCCAGCGATTCTCCTGCCTCAGCCTCCTAAGTAGCTGGGACTACAGGCAGGTGCTACCACTCCTGGCTAATTTTTGTATTTTTTAGTAGAGATGGGGTTTCACCATATCAGCCACTGATCTCAAACTCCTGACCCTGTGATCCTCCCGCCTTGGTGTCCCAAAGCACTGGGATTACAGGCATGAGCCACTGTGCCCGGCCTAAAAGATGTTTTAAAGTAGGCTGTCGTATTCTGTTATTGAGAGTGAGAGGAATAGAGAGGGAGGGAGAAAATTAATTATTGTCTTTCTGGATTATGTAATTGTAGTCACATTTGAAGACTAGAACATGAACTAGAAACATATGGAGATCTCTTAAATAACATTTCCCAGTTAAAATATTGAATAATGATATATACATCGGCTTAAAATTTAGTATTAATAAGAGTAGGCCTTAGTAGAAATATGTATCATGTAATTAAATCCCCCAAATAAAATTGATGCTCAAATGTTTGTCCTATGATTAGCAGATATATGAACAAAACTGCTAAACCAGCAAGCTGGCTTTCACAACCACAATTTATTATTTTAGTTTCACTTTTCTATGGCCGTTTTCTGCTTTGTCCTTCTTCTGAGATTTGAAAAACGCTGTCTTGCCTAGTATATGGTAGGAAGACCTATTCCTGTTCTCAAAATGCTGCTGACAGAAAATTCATAGCCATAGTAGTTTGTCCGAGAAGCACCCTGCAACTGTGCCAGCCTCCAGAGTGCTACAGAAAGAGCTTATTTTCCATCCATTTTCCGTATCTGATATAATCTTGGCCTTGAGAAAGCAAGTGTCAGAGTTTTTATCGCTAATAAATTCCATGAATGAGAGCAGACTGCTGTTGTGATTGTAAGTGTTTGGAATTCTGTGTTCAGACTGTCCCATAATTTCAGTCCTTTCCCTAGAGGTTAACAAAAACAATTAAGATGAAAAATAGGGCCATCTGGTGATTTGTACCTCATAATAATGAGAGGGTCAATACAGGTCAAGAGGGTAGACTTGTTTCTAAAAATTGCAGACAAAAATAAAGCTGTTTTTAATTTCTTATTGTAGGTATATACCTATAGAACAAGAAAAAAATGTCAGAATCTTATTTTATAACACAGGATGGAAAGAATGTCCTATTACATGAAATTAATAACACTTCATCTTGTACTATGGATTTTGCTTTATATATATTGAAGATTGAAATAGCCTAGATTATACTGATCTTAATTATTTTCTAATTTAGTCCTCTAATTTTTATAGCCACTTTAGGGATAACCAAATAAAATGCCATCAAATAACATAAATGAAACATTTTTAATTGTAATATAATGAAATTTCAGCGTTTGCCAAATGTTGACTCCGGGCCAGGAATATGCCAAATATTTGCAAACATAAAATTATTTAGTCCCCTTAAGTTTCTAAGATATTCTCAGTTTAATCCATAAAGAAACTGAGGCTTGCAGAATGGCTGCAACTTGGCATGGTGACATAGCTCTAAAACGCCAGAAATAAACTCAAAGCTTTCTCTGTCCAGTCTAAGAACCATGTTCCTAACCACAAAATTATGGTGCCCAGCTCACTGCAACAGCTGCATCTGTCATAGCTACATGGGAAGGGTCTCTAACATCCATCACTAGCAGTGAGTACTCATGGATTCTTCTTTTATTCAGTGAGTTATAATCCATTTCTATCATAGTTTAATTTTATATTCTAAAGATGACTTTAATGGTTAGTAAAGTTTGAGAAACTCTACCAAGTCAGTTACATTTATGCATCTATTTTCATTTTCCAAAATTTCCTTGTCAATTCTAGTTTACTGTTGTCTCTTCTCTTATTCTCTTTTGCTTATTTTGAAGAAGTTTCAAAAGGCAGTGGTAATAGTTGTGTGTTTATCAACCATGGTTAGCCAGAGGGTTTTAATCATTTCAAAAATAAATTTTGTTATTTGTTATTGCAAAAAATAAATTTTGTCTGAAGACAAACACATATGTATGTACAGTAGTAATTTGAAATGAATAAAGGATATAGGTACTAATTTTCTTTTGAGATAGTTACTAATTTGCTTTTGCTCTTTTATGTATGAATAGTTTATATACAATATTTTGCATTACACATACACACTTGAATATATGTATATATTTATTGTTTTTAAACTTCCAGATTTTATCAGTTTGCACCATTTCTTATCTAAAGAAGAGGAAGTATTGCCTTGCTTTGAACTCTGTAAAGTTCATGTAGGAGAGACTCACCTGGGCTTATCTTGCTATTGAAAAAATTAATCCAAATTCCATTTGAGACTCTGGGGCTGGTAGCAGTTCACATCTGCTTTTCAAAAACTGGTAGCGACTCTTTGATGTACCTGAAATTGAACAAGCTCAGCTCCTGGATGATGTCACCTGTTTATTGCCACAATTCAGTATTTGAACAATATAATGGAAAAAAAATTCCAGCACAAAATTATAGCACAAAAAGGAAATAAACCAGTCAGAGAATTCCAATATTGAGCAGATGTAATTACTCAAACTATCTCTCTTTGTACCCGTGTCTAATTCCCTTTCTTAATGTGAACTATTGAGTGACCTTATCTGTACTCTGTTACTCAAATTTGTAAATAATTATGGAATGCTTGCTATGAAAATTTCTAAAGTATAGTTTTATGTTTTGAAGAGGATCTTAATGAGCTGGAATAATTACTTGGGCTCAGCCTAGGTATTTTGGTGGTAATGTAGAATCTCTTAACTTGAAAATTAGTTGGCAAAATGCTGAGCCACAGAAAAATTCACATTGACATGGTTAAAAATTCACATGATCAATGGTTAAGTGTCCCAAAAGTTCAGTAGGCCAAGATATTCCCTACTGAGAGCTTTTTCTGACAGTTCTTAGGCAGGCAAAATTCTTTCTGAAATAAATGCCCTTTACCAAGAGAAGCCAACTCTTTTCCCTATCCAGTTCACACTGACAATGTTTCCTTCCTATAATGTATAGTTCACGTAGCTTTCTGAATACAGTGTCCTTGTGGTTGATGTTTCTGAAATAATGGCTCTGATTTCTATATGGACACTTGAAAGGTCTGGACTCCCACCCCCACTCCATACCCCTACCCCCTATACTTTCCCACTCTAACCATTAGAGAGGCATTCCCAACATATTTAAAAGGCCATCATATTTATTCATAGAGGACTCTAATTATAGGTGCTTTGGTCTTAAATTTAGGTCTGTATGCTACCAATGAGAGAGTAGAGGATAAGAGCAACAGCTGGAGTGTGAATACAAAAGAAACTAAAAATAAATAACAATTTTATTTATTTTTAAATCACCTATTTAATAGGTGATTACTCCAGGTATAAACTTATGCCTGGATGTGAGTAAGAGATTGGCAAATGAACTGATGCTCTTAGTTTTATTTTTTCTGATTTCTCACAGAGTGAGAAAAATTCAGAACAAATCAGAAGAAACTTACAGGCAAAACCTTTGGATTTGATGTGTGAATTATTTTAAGGGATTGTCTACCATTAAAAACTAACAAGCCAGCATACCAGAAAAAAAAAAAAACCCACATTTTTAGGTGACCAGTAAAGTGGGTAGATCTTTGGAGAGAAAATTTATGAAATAAGATTTTAAAAAAAAGTAAGACAACATAGAGGAACTGATGGTGTCCTCATAATTATATATATGAAATCATCTTTAGTGTTCTGTACAACAGAAGACAAAGACTGAACACAGCAAATAGGAAGAGCCAGCAAACTGTAATATCTGAAAATGTATTGGAGGGTTCCAAGCAGAACATTAAGGTAATATTTATGTTCCGAAGATAGTCCTATGGGAAAAAAATTCTAAATGAGTGTATTTTAAGGATGACTTAAGGTGTGTTAAAAGTGCTATTGACAATATACAAGTTTTACCTAGTATGTCAAGTTTAGCATAAAATATTTTAAAGCACATTTCCTTCTTCCCAGGAGAAGTTTCTGGAAATTTTTTAATATATAAAGTACTTTGAGTTAATTTCTTCTAAACATTTCTGTGAGGTGGGCAGTACAGCCATTACCATCCCCCACTTTGCCAAATGAGAATTTTTGTGACAATAGACTTGTCCAACTTGATACCCTGTTACAATAGAATTAAGGCAGGACTGATTTTCAAGTCATTGGGCTTAGAACCCAGTGCTCTTTCTTTCACACCCTGTTTATGCCACAGTTCAGAAGTTTCTCCACACTTTTCTCACTTAAGTCTTCGTTTAATCAAGAAGTCTGTGTACTTGGAGTGAGGGAGACAAAAACATCATACTGATTTCATTGATAAAAATTTATTCAAACCTTCTCATTATGACTGCATGAACTGTATGGTGGTAAATTACTAGTAGAAAGTAGGTTGTGGCTGATCCTTTAAAGAGACCCCAGGGAGGGGGAGTGACAAATGAGATCTGTATTTATTTAGAAAGATGATAATTCTACCTCTAAAATAGTAAAGAACTCATCAGTTTGTCCTCTGTTCTCCATTTCCTCTGCCACTGTTTTAGTTGAGACTCTGTTCAACTTTTTATCTGACATATAGTAGGTGCTAGAAAACAAAGATGTATTGAAATAAGGAGTGATCAAACTATAGCACATATCTCCTAATCAATTTTATCTTTTTTTCTTTTGAAAAAGTCTTGGAAGTAGCAAAGCTGGTACTCAAACTATAGTTAAAGGGATTTGGAGCATAAGCTTTCAACCACTATACTGTTCTCTGATCATTAGTCATTTTTACAGCCCACATAATAGACTTGAGGGACATGGCTTTTGCAGGGCCAGCAAGGGGCTCTTAAACACTTTAGATTTATTATTTGTAAAATTCAACTTTTCTACGATCTATGCATCCCATTTAACTACTCTACTGAAATTTCCTAGGCAAGAAAATAACCATATTCAATGAGGTTGTTAATAAAATCTTGGCATTCTCTCAATGTTAAGATTTTTATTTTGTTTAGATTATAAGTTCACAAAGAGGGATATTTAAGGGTTGCAAATTCAACTCTGTAAGCATGGTGGCAGAGACCTACATAGGATATTACTTGCCAATCTGCTCTGTGCCTGGGGCTCTTCCAGAAACTCTTCAATCACTCCTTTGGGAAAGGAAGGCTATTTAATATTCCTTTATATTCTGTAGGCTTCTCTGCAGGAAAGCAACCATATGGGGATCAGTGAAAAGCAGAACCAGACAAGCTGCCTTTTGCTTCCTTTATAAAGTTAGGTCACTTAGAAGCCATGATTGTGAAGGGATGTTGTATAATTGTAACAGGTCCCTACAGAGCCTCAGTTTTAATATTAATTGGAGATACTATCATTCTATCAGAAACTTGTAGATACTTTGCTGCCTGCCAACCATTCCTTTGTCACAACTTTGGTTTCAGAATGGATTCCAATTCATTTGAGTTGAAAAGCAGGATAATTTAGTTATTTAAAAATAATATATACAAATTGCTGTAATAAGGAGGTGGTTTTTGTGAGGATTTCCAGACTGATTTACCTCAGTCAAGAAAAGAGAGACCTATGTCGGAAAGTGCACTTTGTTCCCTGGTGTCCATTCTTCTCTGCTCCCCCCTTTTTTAGTAATGGAAACTTAACTAAATTTTAGCAATGCCCATAGCTATTCAGCCAGACACTCCTTGCATCTTGCTGTGGTCATTCAATTAAATTTTGGTCAGTGGATTCTGAGTATAAATAATACATGCAACTTGTTCATTGCATCTCTGAAAAAGGAGGCAGATAGCTCTCCATTCTCTCCTTTACAATTTCTGTGAGCTAAAGCTCAATCTATGGTGCTGACGAGCTTGCTATAACTAGGAAGAGGAGGGCAATACCCTAATTACAGCCAGTGATTAAAGAAACCTGAGTGTCTAGACAACAGGTATGGAAGAACTGCTTATTGATTGCATACCCACTATTATATTGAGAGAAGGTTACACTTCGAGTTTCTGTAGTTTGGGGACTGTTGTAGAAGCTTAGTTTTTGCCAGACACAGTCTTTTTTTCTACAGCTCTAAATCCTGATGGCAGTACTTTTATTGACCTAAGTTGGCTTTGGTCTGATAACCTTAAGATATCCTGGGAGCTAAAACATGGTTGCAATTGAATAAAAGCTGGTATGTCTGATATATCTTAGGAAAGTGAAAAAAAATGGAGAGAGAATGTGGCCAAGTGGCAAAATATATGTTATTACACTAGATAGATCTACTCCTTATTTATTATCCTTTTGATTTTAGACCTTTCCGAACATCAGTTTCTTCATATGTAAAATAATGAAAATAATATATGCCTTATCATATTGTTGTGACATTTTAGAGCAATAACATATATAAAATATATGGCACAAAATGTTTCTTTGTAATGATAGTTTTTTTCTTCCAATTATTCTACTTATTTCAACTCTGCTTGTTTTGGGGATATTTAGAGTATACTTTTGCTATATTCTCTATTCTAGAGAAGAAACGTTTTGTTTTGTTTTCCTTTTTTCATATAGTGTTAATTAATTGGAACTTATCTGTGGTTTTGAGGCTGATGAAGAAATTCTGTGAGCTGAAATAGTCAGGGCCTCTCACTAGTTCTTTTTTTTTCTCCCCCTTCATGAATAGCAAACTTTGGAGAAGTGTGTGAAGGGGGAGAGAACTGGCAGTATAAATTGTCACTTGCCTGAGCATTGGCATCAGAGTTATTGAGTGTTTTTATCTTTTTAATTTTTATAGATTTATTTTTATTGAAACAGAGTCTCACTCTGCCACGCAGGCTGGAGGGCAGTGGCATAATCTTGACTCACTGCAACTTTGACCTTCTGGGCTGAAATGATCTTCCCACCTCACCTTCCTAAGTAGCTAAGACTACAGGCAAGCACTACCACACCTGGATAATTTTTGTATTTTTTTGTAGAGACAAGTTTTTTTGCCATGTTGCCCAGGCTGGTCTTGAACTCCTGGGGCTCAAGTGAGCCACTCACCTCAGCCTCCCAAAGTGTCAGGAGTGTTTTTCATAGAAGTCCAAAACACCCAAAAGCAAATGAAAAATGACAGACTCCAGAGTTCTGTCCATGACATAATCTATCTCTTGACAAAATTTACTTTCAGCTTTGACAGGGTCTTCTCTGCTTAAGGATTTGCTGTGTTGACAAGAGTGCTCAGTATTGATCAGAGCTAATCTGGTGATCTACTTGACATCTCAATTTCCTGAACTTTATATATTTTTTAATTTAATGAAAGCCTTTATCATCTAGTCTTTCTTTGTTTTCTCTTTGGTCTATGAATCCCTGGGGGAAGTCAGCTTTAAGTCAGTCTGAGGAAGTGTGGTTCATATAGGATAGTTCGGTATTTGAATTCAGAGGAGAAAATGGGCAAACTATATTGTAGTGCACAACTTTTAATGGCACACTACAATATGATCCTCTGTTTGAGGAAGAGCACAGAGTATAGCTAGACAACTCTGGAGCCAAACCAAACCTAGTTTAAATCTTTTTCTCTCATTGGCTCATTCTCTCTCTCATTTACCAAAAGCTTTTCAAATTCTCTGAACCTCACTTTACCAGTATCTAAAAAGGAGATGACAGTGTCTCTCAATTGTAGATAATAGTTCTTACCTTGATGTATTGTCACACAGGTTAAATGACTCAGTGGATACAAGCTTCTAGAACATAATAGACACTCAAAGGGTGGCTATTTTCTTTCTTTTCAAGCCATTTGTAATTGAGGCACTTCTTGCTTACTTTTTGACTAGAGATACCCTATGAAAGGTGAATCCGGAATCAGTTTGAGCAAGTGAGACTCATTTTATGGATATGTAAATTCAAGACAGTTTCTAAAGCCAAATATAAGTGAAGATTTATATTGCATTCAATTTCAGAGTATCAATATTCCTGTTCTCTTTAATCTGAAAGTATATATCTACATTCTCTTATAAGCCATGAAATCTTACTACAGTAGAGATTCTTTACTTGTAGTACATAGTACTTTAAATTATAGTTCTTCATACATTTTGTTAAACACTTATGAAGAACCTATTATATGCCAGAAACTGCAAAAGGCACTGGACTGATTTACAGAAATATGGCAGAATTTTTGTTACTGAATATTGTGTCATTCATTGGGAGAGATAAGCCTTAAGCTAGAACTGCCAATAGGACTTGAGGTATCTCTTTAAGAGGTAGTTGCAAAGCATGAAGGGACCCCAGCAGACTGGGGTTAGAGAATGAATAGACAGAGAACGTATTGGTGTTCTTGACATAGAAAAGTCATGTGAATAGGTGTTGAAGTGTGAAAAGGCATGGTGCCTTTGGGTGCTGGTAAGGATCTCAGTAGAGCTGGGCATTTCAAGGTGAAAAATCGAACCCGGCATTGGAAAGACAGATGGGCCCAATGGCAAAAGATCATATGGGTCAATTTAAATGGTTTGGGTTTTCTCCTGTAGGCAAACATTTTGAATCAGATGGGTGAAATGATCAGATCTGATGTTAGAAAGTAAATTGTAGTAAATACAGAATCGGGCAGACATCCCAGGTTTTACCTTCCTGTACATTGAAATCCACTCCCCCTTAATTTTTTTTTTTGAGATAGAGTCTCACTGTGTTGCCCAGGCTGGAGTTCACCAGCACGATCTCAGCTCACTGCAACCTCTTACTCCTGGGTACAAGTGATTCTCCTGCCTCAGTCTCCTGAGTAGCTGGGACTACAGGCACCCGCAACCATGCCAGGCTAATTTTTGTATTTTTAGTAGAGATGGGGGTTTCAGTATGTTGGCTAGGCTGGTCTTGAACTCCTGACTTTGTGATCTGCCAACCTCGTCCTCCTAAAGTGCTGGGATTACAGGCATGAGCCACTGTACCCGGTGAAATCTCCCCTTTTTATGTAATTCAGGATATGGTCTTTAGATAGCCAATCATTTAAAAATATATATTATACTAATGAGACTGAAACTTCTCCTTCATGGGGTAAAATAAATTCTGCCCCCTACTGAACAATGGTAAAATGGCATCACACACAATATTTCAAATTCTTATCACCCCTGAAAACATTTAAAATGTCATTTCCTTTCTTCCAGAGAAAAGATTCAGTTAGTCTCGACTGGATGAAGAAAGGGCCAATTAGAATGTTTAGGGGGAAAAACAAGAATCATTCATTCCTTGCATATGAATGCTTCATGCTCAGTTTGAGCCGATTCCTATATTGCAGTCTAGTTACTTCCCTCCCAAAGGCAAGTATACAATGAATGTATAATGTGTTTGGCCACAGCAATAAAATGCTGTATGTCTGGAATATTACTACCTTCTGTTATAAAAAAATAAAAATAAACAAAATAAAAACAAAAGCAAACTGATGCATTTGGAAATATCAAGGCTTCTGATGTCAGTTTTATCCTCACCAGGTAATTCTCCCCAGCCTTGGTTCGGCTGAGATTTGCCAGCATTCGTTGTCTCATTTTATGAGCATCAGGATTGCTTTATCATTGCAATACTTGGCAAAATACTTCTCTTTTACAAGTAATCTAGATCCGTCAAGCTGTCTAGTTCTACTACATCAGTCACTACTTTGTAGTTTGTTTGGTGACAGTGACTGCCAATAAAATAATGCCATAAAATATTCCAGTGTGAGGAGGCTAATTCAGTGTAGGTTAATAAAGCTGCTGTGATTCATCTTGCCGTGTAGCATGCTTTTTATGCTGGGCATCTTTTAGGTGGATGTGCAAAATCACATTGAGGTAGCTGGAATTTATGCTGTATGGAGGGGTTTACTTAATTTATATATTTACTTTCTTTCAGACCTACATTTTAAATAAAGTATATAGGTTTCTCTCCAGGATGATGGAGTATATTCAGGAGTGAATTCTGAACAGGCTCATGAACTCAGGTAATAAAACAGAGGCAAAGAGACAAAAATGACAGCCCTGGGGCTTGCTTTATTACAGCTTCTCTCAGAATCCATGCACAGCAGAAGTTGTACCCAAACTCTTGTAGAGAGTATTTTAACAGCCTTTTTGAGAACCCTGCTCATGAGTATTTTAATGACCTTAGTTCAAGCCAAGAGCAATAAATGTCTCAAAAAGAGGCTGTTAATTGAAAAGACCAGTGATTTCAGAGGGATTAATATTACTGTCAGACTCAGCTTGCTTTCTTTCCCTTTTAATTTAGCCTTCTGTTTTAATTTACAAACAGCTATGCAGCTTGGAGTTTTAGAAGGCAGGAGCAGGAGTGGTGAATAGAATATATCTAGGGCACTGCAGACCAGAGTTAAAATGCTAAGGTACAGACCTAGTCTCAGCTCTGCCACTATTTTCTTCATGTATAAACTGGGTATTTTAGTGTTTTTTAGAATATCTTATAATGTTTCTGTAAAGATTCTTTATTTAATGGGTAAGAAAATGCTCTGTAAAGTATAAGTTAAAAAAAAAAAACAGAAGTAAATAGTTAAAAAATAAAAATGAAATTCTTTAAAGATTTAATTAAAGTATTTAGTTTCACCAGCTTGAAGTACCAGTATGTTTAGATCACTTATGTTGTTTTTATTAATTACTTGAGCTCCCACAGACTCTATTCAGAAGCAATCTAATACTTCTTATTTGAAACTCTCCCACTCTCTCAATTCTCAAGTGATACACAGACTCTAGCTGCTAATTCAGTCCAATGGGGCAGTTGCCAAGCCTAGAGAGTTTAAGCAGATCTGTTCCTGCTGTGGCCCCTGCTGCTGCAATAACAAGGGGTCACTTTTGAAAATGCATCTTACACAGTCTAGTGAATGGCCACTGATGCAATAATGTCTTGCTTGAATTTCAAATCCTTGTATGAGCTGCCATAGTGCCCATACTTGGGCTCCCAAAGTTAGATATCTTTCAGCTGTGCACTGAGAATTCTGTCCAAATGGACTTCCACCTGTAGCCGCACACTGTTTCTAGGTGCTTAGTGCTAAACCTGAGGTCAGACCATCTATCTTATTTAATGCTCACATCCCCTTTGGGTATGTAAAGACTATCAGAGAGGCTCTACTACTATTGACTGGATGGATGGTCCTATAGCCCTTTCCATCCAACAAGACTCCTCAGCTCTAGCGCAAATGTGCCACCTACTTTCCAGAGGCTTCCCTGGCTACCAAATAGGAAGAATCAGCCTTTGCCAGGTGCAAATTCTCCTAGTGTCTCTTCCCACAGAGATAGATGTCTACTATCTTTATACATGCCTAAGTATTTTTGGATGAGTCAAAGAGGTTGTATACCAAGTATTTTTGGATGAGTCAAAGAGGTTGTATACCAAGAAGACTTTTCTCTGTAGATGAAAAAAAATTCAGACTATTTCAGTAAAATAACATTCTAAGTAGTGCCTGATGGACCCCCTGCTATACAAGTAGTTTTCTGTAATTTTTCTACTATTGCAATTTTCAAATTCACTCCCTAAGTAGCCCATCTCTGTTTTAAGATTTGGTTCCAAAATAACCTTTGTCTCTCTGCCCAAGGATTTCTCTCTTACTACCCCTACTCCTCATGCTGGGGCTTGGTATGTTAACGTACTTATAACATTGGTGAAAACAAGTTATGTATTAATGAATATGTTAAATATAATGTGTCAGTTGTGCTTCCTGGGTTAGAAGTGTGCAGTCTATATAAAAGGGATTCTTTATCCCTTATTCTGCTACTCCATCAGGGGGTTTGAATTCCAGGCCCTGACACATCCTGATTATATTGCCTTGAGGAAGGAAAATATTTGATTTAGTAGAGTTTCTTTGTCTATTTTTAATCATTAAGCACTGCCACTCCTTTTTGCCTTTTCAACGTCTCTTGTATGGATTATTATAATGCTTTACTAACTGGATTTCTTCTCTCCAGCCTTACTCTTCTCAAATCCGTCCTCTGTATTGAAGTGAGCAATTGATTTAGAGTTCTGATCTCACTATGTTCTGTTTCTATTCTCAGCGAGTCCTCATCCTACTCAGACAAAGCAAGCCAGTTTCTCAACAAGGCTTACTTTACTTACCATCCAGTGTTTTCTCCCAATTTGCACTATTCTTTATAAAATTTCCCCCTTTCTTTTTTTTCTTTTTTCCTTTTTTTTCAGGACAGAGTCTTGCTCTGTCGCCCAGGCTGGAGTGCAGTGGCGTGATCTCAGCTCACAGCAACCTCTGCTTCCCAGGTTCAAGCGATTCTCCTGACTCAATCTCCCCAGTAGCTGGGATTACAAGCATGCGCCACCACGCCCGGCTAATTTTTGTATTCTTGGTAGAGACAGCGTTTAACCATTTTGGCCAGGTTGGTCTCGAACTCTTGACCTCATGATCTGCCCACCTTGGCCTCCCAAAGTCCTGGGATTACAGGCGTGATCCACCATCCCCAGTCTCCCCCTAGCTTTTCAAAGTTTCTCTCAGATACTATGTCATTCCTTGTCTCCAATTTTTTGGCTGATGGAAATTTCTCCCCAGAATTCTCCTCTTCCTTATCTTACTTGATTAACTTCTATTCACTATTTAAGACTCAACTTTGTTAGTTGCACATTCTCATGATTCCCATAATCTGACCTATTTCTGTTGCCGAACTGCCTTATTATTTCCTTACTATCTGTTTATATTTCTCTCTCAGTAAAGAATGAATGATTTAAGGACACAGATTCTCTTTTCAAACTTTTGTCTTCAGGGATTGGTACATAGTAGAAACTCAATAACTGCTGAGGAAATGAATCTTTAGTGTGGAAGTACTAATGTCTAACTCAAAGGTTAATTCTGAAACTTAAATGAGGTAATATATGTTGAAATGGCTGGATTTGACTTTATCACATTGCAGGCATTCAGTACACATTGTATTTTCTTTCATTTACAATGAGCTGCATAAAGTACATATTGTTTAAAGTTAGGAAAGAAGGTTCATAATTGAAATTGCACTGATAGTACTACTTATATTTCTTCTAAAGCCTTATTGACATTTTGATGACTCGTCCTGAAATTGACCTATTGGAAGACTTTCAAAAACATTGTCCATGATGACATTACACGACCATTTTACCAAAAGACAGCACACCCTAAATTGACAGTCATTGGATTCAATACCTCTCTTGTAACTTATCTTACCATTATTTCTATGTTCTACAGCTCAGATCAGCAACCATATTCTAACACAGAAAACAGGTCACTTCTCAGATCTGCCACATGACCCTGAGTTAACTGTGGAGCCCGAGATAGGATGAGTTCAGTGGGACTCATCTGGGATGCCAGTGGGAAAGACTGGCAGTTGGGAAAATCGAAACACTCATTTCTGTCTCTTTTTTTATTTCTAGCTTTAATGAGGCATAATTGATAAATAAAAGTTGTAGAGAGTCAAGGTATACAATGGGATTTTATATATGTATATATTGTGAAATGATTACCACAATCAAATTAACACATCTTTCTCCACACAGTTCCCATTGTGTGTGTGTGTGTGTGTGTGCATGCGTGCGCATGCACGCGTGCACTGAGGACTCAAGATATACTGTCTTCACAATTTTCAAGTAAACAATAAGCACTTATTTATCGGAGTTACTAGCTGTATAATTCTGGTGAGGCCTTCAGTTTTCTCATCTATATAAATGGAATCATTATGCCCATCTTATCTACTCTATAGAATTATTGTAAAAGTATGTACATAAAAGCCCTTTTTAAGCCTCAAAACACAACGAACAGGTAAGGGGCTACAATTAAGTTTTTTTTTTTTTTTCAGAAAAATTTCTTCCTCCCATAATATTTTGATGGGTTTTAGAATATGGATTAAGCCATGAATTGTCTTTTATGAATTGGTTAAGCTGGCATATAGAGTATGATAATAAATTGTAAATAATCACAAAAACATTGTCTCAGTAGGTAAATTTGGCCTCCCAAAGGGTCTTTTTTGTAGTCAAATGTTGCCTTTTATCCAAATGTCTCACAGCATTTTGAGAATAGATTATGTATGACACATACCAAACTCATTCTCTTCCCATCACTCTATCACCACCTTTCTAAAGAAACAGCTGTCTAAAACCCCAGGCTACCATCAATCAGAAGGAAATAAAGAATATTTTCACCTCCTTGAAAATGACTGCAGCAGGCTGCTAGTAACCAGCTGATACTAGAGCCAATTCTTTCAGTGAGAATTATGTTCCAGGTAGCATGAAAGCTTACAGATGCATGTGACTTAGCTTTCTGAAATAATTCAGACATATCTTTAAGTTAGCAAGTGATGCAGTGATAGCAGGGATGAGGTTGGGGTAAAATTCAAGAGAAAGGGCTAAAGAACAGCTGGGATCCATAGCTGAAAGATGGCTTCAATTTACCTACCATTATGAGCCAGCAAATCTAATGCCAATGTGTGCCCAAGGTCAGAGCTCACAGATGACTAGCATCACAGTTACACAGAGTGTGCTAGCATCAATAATCAGAGTTGGAAGCCCTCACATATTTCAGAAGTATTTCTGAAGTCCTTCCATTTAAAGAATTCTGTCCTATAAACATGACATGTTCTCACTTATTTGTGAGATCTAAAAATCAAAACAATTAAGCTCGTGGACATAGGGAGTAGAAGGATGATTATCAGAGACTGGGAAGGGTAATACGGTGATGAGGGTGGAGGTATGAATGATTAATGAGTGCAAAAGTAGAATGAATGAATAAGATCTATTTGATAGCATAACAGGGTAACTATAGTCATTAATATATTAATGGTACATTTAAAAAATGTAAAGAATGTAATTGAATTGTTTGTAAGTCAAAGCATAAGTACTTGAGAAAATGAAGACCACAGTCTCCATGATGTGCTTATTTCACATTTTATGCCTGTATCAAAACACCTCACAAATATATACATCTACTATGTACCCACAAAATTAAAAAAAATAATAATAAAATTTATCCTCACTTCCTGATGCTTCTACAAGATAAAAGCCTTCACAGGAAAAACTTTAAAAACATTTAGGGGTAGGAAAAAGCAGGATATGAGGGAGAGAAAAAGGTAAATTTCTTATCAGCAATTGCTTGGACATTTTTCTATCTTTCAAGTTCATTACTTGTGTTTCCAACATCTCCTCAGTATAGTACTGCCACTGGTCTTAAGGAAGAGATAGTTTAGAACAGAGAGTCTCAAACTTGAGTGAGTATCAGAATCACCTGGAAAGCTTGCTAAAGCACAGATGGCTGGGTTGGATGGATTCCACCTCTAAGGTTTCTGATTCACAGGGTCTGGGGTGAGGTCTCAGAATTTGCATTTTTAATAAATTCGCAAGTGATATTAATGCTTCTGGTCCTCATACTACACTTTAAGAAACACTGGATTAGAGTCCCCTGGGCAAACCACAGACTTTTTGTTTGGGGGAAAGACCAATATCAATATTTAGTGGTCTCACCATGGCTTTTCTCAGTAATAATTTCAGTCATATAGGCAAATTGTGAAGAGTGAATATAACACTTCAGGTAATTCAAATCTGACTGTGGAAAAGTCTTATGAAAAAAGGAAGCAACTGATAGGTAATAGCAGTGAGTAGGGCTTTTCAATTTAGGCTTCACGAGGCTATTTTCTCTGTTTTTATTCATTTTTATCTCAGTGCTAGAAAGTTCTTGGTTGAAACCTTCAACCAAGGACTCCAAAGAGCTTTTCAATCTTGAATTTGCTAATACTCAGACCATGTTATGATGGATTTTATTCTTTCCTCTAAGCTAAGCAGTGTAACTACAAAGCCAGCCTCCCCACCCGCCCTTTTTTTTAAGAGAAAGAAACCCACTGCTTGTGTTCTCTTTCCCATGTTTACAGACACTGGGAAAGGGAAATAAACTGAGCTTAATTAGATCAGAGATGTTCAAACATGTTAAGACAGCCCTTATTTAGATAAAGTCTTTTTCAAGACTTCAGTGGCAAAACCAGGTATTTGTGGAACTATTCTGGCAAAACACACAGCAGAACTGCAGGTTATGTCAGACATACCTCCAAATTCATGATGCCAAACACCTCGGCAGCTTGCAGATGACACTTAACCCTTACAGTCACTAAGCTCTTGCCAATATTCTAGAGAGAGTGGAAAACCTAGAGAGGGATCTTAAAGAAGAGATCAAGGACTCTTTGAACAATTACCCAGATTTTTCCAAGCTTTATTAGACATGGAAATCAGCTGTCTCTTGAAGCAAGTTTCTAAGTGAGTGCAACATAATTCTTCCACAAAGGTGCCTGAAAGGAACTCAGACCCAAGGGAACAAATGCAGGAGCAAGATCAGAAGGGGCTGCCCTTTGCCTCCTCTGGCAATGCTCTAGAAAAGGGATCAAAAAACTTTTTTTGTGTGTAGGGCCAGATAGTAAATATTTTAGGCTTTGAGTGCCATATGGACTTTTTTTACATCTGCTCAACTCTGCCAATTAGCACAAAAACAGCCACAAGCAATATGTAAACTTGGCTGTGTCTGAATGAAACTTGATTTGCTAAAATAGTACATGGACTTGGTTTTGCCCACAGGACCCAGTTTGTCTATTCTTGCTGCACAGCAAGACTGTTTAATAGAACTTTTTGTGCTAAAATAAATGTCCTGTATCTGAGCTATCCAATATAGTAATTTCTAGTCACTTGTAACCATGAACACTTGAAATTTTTAATTTTATTTTTAATGTTATTCTATTTTAATTAATTTAAATTTATTTTTAATATACACTTGTGACTAGGGGCTACCATATTGGACAGTACAATTCTAGATCAGTTGATTTAGCCAAGCTTAGTGCCTAATGTTATATGCCTATGTTTCTACTTTTTTGGTCCCCCTAACTTTATTTCTTAGAATATTGAAAATTATTTTGTTTATACTGAAGGTTATTTTGCTTTGTTGTAGGCCTAATAATAGTTCAACTAGGGTTCTATAGATCAGTTGATTTGCAGCTTTCTTCAGTTAGATTAACCAACAATATTTTGGAGTTGACTTAAAAAACAGAATTTCATTAATTGTTCAACCAGCGTTTTATGTGAGTCAGTTTTACATCAAGCTCTCCACTATCTGCTGAGCTTATAGCTGTAAAGTAAGTGGGCATAAACCCTACTTCTAAAAAACTTTTGTCTTTCAGAAACATGGCATATTCTATTTATTTTTTCTTTCATGTTCATTGATAATAGTTTTATGGCTTTCTTTGTATAAGTTCCTTACAGCTTTTGTTAAACTGGTTCTAAGATATCTACTTATTTTGTTTCATTTTTTGATTGTGCATAGGTTCTTTTAAATACTATTTTCTATATATTTTGTTGCTGAAGTATAAGGATGCTATTGATTTGTGATTATTTAACTTGCATGTAGTTGTCTTTCTGAAATTGCATCTTTTGTGGACTGGAAAAATCTAGTTGTCAATGGCCGTAAGAACATTCTTTTAATAGTGATAATAGATAGATGAATAATCTATCCCTACATAACTTGAAGCTGTGAGTTGAGTTTGGTAAGTTTTCAGGAAAATATGAACGCAAATAAACTGTCTAAATTTTCTAAGAAAAAAATATTTTTTAATAAGAAAAAAATTAAACATAGTGAAGTTTTCTGAATGTTGTCAGAAACAGGAATAAAGAAAATGAGAGAGAAGACAACTGTGGACTAATATCAACAAACTTTTGGAATCTAGAAAACAAATGTCATCAGCTTTCCTATTTGTTTTCGAAGTACTTTTCAACTGCTGGCAGAGAGGATGCCATGAAAAATATTCTGATCTAAGCAGCTGATAAAATACTCAGAACAAAATACTTACTGTACCTCAGAAGATGAGCTGGGGACTGCTGCTGAAAGTAAAAGTGATGTTTTAAAAGTCTGCTCAATGAACTGGGATGTTTCCAGCCCCTCTCTTCTCTTGTGAATCCTGGACAACACCTGTCCTGGAACAGCACTAGACACTAGAAGCTTATTCAGAGAATATGTTGTACCAGAGATGCCCCAAATTCAGGGCATCAAACACAATAGGAGTTTAGGGAGCCTGCCATGTTGACAGAAATGAAGTTCTTTCTAACTGAATGAAGAGACCAACAATCTTTTCTTATACTCACACCTAATAAAGCTAGCTATTGGGCTTTTTTCTCTACCCCTTCCATCCCACACTGAATATTGAGACTGTTAAATTTCTCCCAAGACAAAGTTTCTAGAGAAACCCTATTGATATGACACTTGGTCGGAGTCCATCCAAAGAGCTTGCAGGATCTTACCAGGTATCCAGTGGAACTGCAGAAGAAAAACACAGGGCTGCATGGCAGATGGCTCCAACAAGACAAATGATTAGATCTTATAAATTATACAATCACTTTTTAAAAATTATTTTTAATTGACAGAGAAAGATTATATATATTTGTGGAGTACAATGTGATATATATAGGGGTATAATGTGATATATATATATATATATATGTCATTCATATGTACATATGAATGATTAAATCAAACCAACTGACATAAGAAATACTACATAGACTAAATTTTAAAAAACGGAGGAAGGCAAGCATACATTCTCTTTTGGCTCAAACTCAGCATACTGATATTCTAAATTGGCTAAAAGAATTTTAATAAATCAATGAATAAGAAAATATACACTGTATTATTAAAAAGAAAGGATTAAACTTCACACAGGACACAAATTTGAAAATATTAGAAACAGAAACACTAAAATAAATGTGAACATAAACATGCATGAAGAAGAAGAAAATTATTTGCCATATGTGTTAGAGTGCCAAGGATTTATTTGAGTTACTGAGATCATCACTGCCACTAGAGACACTTGATGTCACCACTATGACTTATATTTACTAAGCAAAGTAGGAAGTTGAGAGATTATTTATACAATGATGAAAGATCGCAAAATTCTTAAGGGTTTGTTATCGCAAGTCCAACTATTGAATATATATGCATAGTGTTTTAAAGACATTAGCTTATTTTCAGGATGAGAGATTTTTATGTTTGTCTTTATTATTGCCGTTGATTATTACTTTAATGGAATTTGTTTATGATTTGTAAAAGATTTTTATATCTTTATAAATGTTTTCTCTCTTATTTCATTCTAGATAACATTTTCTTAGCAGCTAGGCATTTTCAAACAGCTTTGGGAAATATGTGTGATTTGCTGCTGTTTCATAACAGTGGCTTCCTTTAAATTTGTTTTGCCAAAACGATCCTTCTACTCTGCAGGAAAACTTACAAACTCTTTGACTTAAAAAGTCATTTGCAGTTAAGTGATTTTCTGTGGCAGTATGTTTTGATTCCTTGCTCTTTATTTTCTGTGTATCTATTATATGTTTCTGTTTCGTTGTTATCATGAGGCTTAGCATCTTATACTTGTAACAGGTTATTTTTAGCCAATTACAACTTAAATTTGATCGTAAAAATTATCTAAGCTATGCACTTTTATTCCACTGTCCCAACCTCATTTTGAACTTTTAATGTCACAATCTACATTTTTTTGTAAATTTTTTAACTTATCCCTTAAAAATTATTGTAAACTGGTTACAGTTGTATGTACCTCTAATACCACCTACTTGAAAGGCTATGCAGAAGGATTGCTATAGCCCACAAGTTTGAGACCAGCCTGGGAAACATCATGAGAGCCCATCTCAGCTTAAAAAAAAATGTAGTGATTACAATTTTTAATAGCTTCATCTTTTAACTTTCATACCAAAGATGCAGGTAATTTTTATATCATCATTTCAGTATTTAGAATATTCTGAATTTGACTGCATTTTCTTTCAGCTTGAAGAACTCCCTATAGCATTTATTCTAAAGCAGGTCTAGTGGTGATGAGCTCCCTCAGCTTTTGTTTATCAAAAAGTCTTGTCTATCTTTCATTTTTTAAAGGAGAGCTTTGCTGGGTGTAGTATTTTTAAACAACAAAGGAAGACAATGAGAAAGTAGAAATTGAAGAAATGATACAAAACAACTAGAAAACAATGAACAAATGACAGTAGTAAGGCTTTACCTATCAATAATTACCTTGAGTGTAAATGGATTACATTTTTTTCCAATCAGAATGCATAGGGTGGCTGAATGGATAAAAAAATAAAACACAGCAAAACTATGTGCTACCTACTCACTTCACCTGTAAGGGCACACATAGTCTAAAAGTGAAGGGATAAAGAAAGATACTCCATGCAACTGGAAATCAAAAGAGAAGAGTAGGTATACCTAGATAAAATAGACTTTAAAAGCTGTAAAAAGAGATAAAGGGCATCATATAATGATAAGGGGATCAGTTCAGCAAAAGGACATTACATATATACATACACATATATATATGCACACAACATAGAAACTACTAAATATAAAAAAGAAAATATTAATAGATCTGAAGACAGAAATAAACTGCAATACAATAATATTGGGGAACTTTACTCCTCAACTTTCAGCAATGGACAGATTATCCATACAGAAAACCAGCAAGAAAACATTGGATTTAAACTACACTCTAGACCAAACACACCTAAGAGACATAAACAAAACATTTCATCCATTAGCCACAGAATACACTCTTGCACATGCTGGTGGGAATATAAGTTAGCTCAGCCATTATAAAAAGCAGTATGGAGATTCTTCAACAAATTAAAAATAGAACTATGATATGATCCAGCAATTCCACTACTGAGAATATTTCCAAACAAAATAAAAGCAGTATGTTGAAAATATGTCTGTACTCTCATGTTTACTATAGCACTATTCACAATAACCAAGATATGAAATCAACCTAAGTGTCCATCAACAGATGATTGGATAAAGAAAATGTGGTATATATATATATAATTTAATACTATTCAGCCACAAAGATAAGAGAATCCTGTCATTTGCAACAATATGAACTTGACAAAATCATGTTAAGTGAAATAATCTAGGCACAGAAAGACATATACTGCATAATTTCATATATGGAATCTAAAAAAATTTTATTTCAACGAATTAGAGAGTAGAATAGTGCACTGGAAGGTGGAGTGGTTAAGATGAAAGGGGATTTTAGGAAATAATGGTCAAAAGATACATAATTACAGTTAAATAGAATAAGTTAAAGAAATCTATTGTACAGCATGGTGACTATAGTTAATGACAGTATATTATTCTTGAAAAATGCTAAGAAAGTAGATATTAAGTGTTCTCTTTACAAAAATGATAACTATAGGATGTAATGCATTTGTTAATTAGCTAAATGTAACCATTCCTGTAGTAATTATGTATCATTATTTACCAGTTTTTTTTCTCCCATTAATCTATGGCACTCTTTAGCCATTCCTATAGGAATAAATTTAGCTAATTAACAAATGCATTGTATTATTATAATGTTATATAACAATATTAATATTAACATTAATATTAACAATGTTAATATTATATAATAATATTATATAACAATAATAATGTATTATGTATATCATTCTTATTATAGGAATGGTTGTATTTAGCTACTTAAAAAACATTAAATTATACATGATAAATATGCACAATTATATACATTAATTAAAACATAATTTTTAAAATGTCATTTTCTTTGAGAGTAACTATTCTAAAACCAATTTTAGAATAATTTATGCCTTCCCGGATTTCGATAGTTTGCACTATTTACCTGGAACATCCAGATGCTACTTGTTTGCTGGACAATATTCGCCCAACCACGAAAATTTAGCTAAAACACACCTTTCTCTCTGAACTTCTCTTTGGAGCTTGTGCTTTCTTTCAGGTATTGCTCTGATACCTGTACCTTAAATGAGCAGTGAAACAAGGATGCCAGGATGCAAATTTTCGGGAAACTTGAAATTGGGACATAATATCTGTTGTAATCTCTAACTTATGTTTGACATAAAATGAGTGAAGTGATGGCTGTACTTGTTCAGGCACAAGTGCTTCAGGAAAAGTGGCTAACAGAGAAAGAGAGAAATAAAGTCAACTTATAGAAACAGAAAATTCCAGCACTTTGGGAGGCCGAGGTGGGTGGGTCATTTGAGTTTGGGAGTTCAAGACAATCTGGCCGACATGGTGAGACCCTATCTCTACTAAAAATACAAAAATTAGCTGGGTGTGGTGGTGGGCACTTGTATTGCCAGCAACGTGGGAGGCTCGGCGGGAGAATCACTTCAACCAGGGAGGTGGAGGTTGCAGTGAGCCAAGATTGCGCCACTGCACTTCAGCCTGGGAGACAGAGCGACACTCTGTCTCAGAAAGAAAGGAAGAGAGAGAGAGAGAGAGAGAGACAGAGACAGAGACAGACAGACAGAGAGAGACAGAAAAGACAGAACCTCAGGACCTCAGGATGAATGGGTGAGGGACTGAGAAAGAGACAGCTCACAATATGGATAATTTTACTGCCTCAATTCTTGGTGACTTTTTGGAATATAGCAATATTACTCTGGATTTCATAAAATGTGCTTCTATCTATGCCATAAACTATCTGCTTTATTCAAGCTAGCTTAGGTAATTTTTGTTTTCACATCAAATAATCTCCCATTTCCAATCATATAAACCACCTAGTAGAGGAAATCATCTTGCATCTGTGGTATTTTAATAGTCTATGCTTCTCCCATTTCTATAGTATGCTATAATTATTTACCAGTTTTTTCTCTCATTAATCTATGACACCCTCAAATTAATACCACAGTTCATTCATTTTTACACTGTCAGCATCTAATATATCACTGACCTTTAGTAGATATTCAATCAAGATGTATTGAATGACTGAATAAATGCACTTTTCATTCTATAACAAATTTCATGTTTTGAGTAATCATAATAGTAGAGCCTGTAATTAATCATTATAAAGTCTAGTAACTCAGAGAGGTGGCAGGAAGCTTTTGGAAGTGCTTGCTCTTCCTCCCCTGAATTTTCTCAGGTTTTGAATGCCTATGTAGTTGCTCATTGAAGTTTCTATTGTCTTCTTTGTTAGTTTTGTAGTTCCCACAAATTAACTTTAGATTGTCATTGTTATCTGTTGAATCTCTCTGGTAGCAAAGCATTCATCTATGCAATCTGCTTCTTTAAAGCATACGGCAGAAATATTTATGGTAAAGAACACATCACAATAAAGGAGATGACAGATAAGCATCTAAGTATCCTCCGCTTCCCTTTTTAGAGACATAATTGATGGAAAAGATTGAAAGTTTTTCTAAGAGATGTAATATTTGTGTGAGCTTTCCTCTCTCAGTTGAGTATGACAAGAACATTTTCTGATTCCTATTGCATTGGGCAGGTCATCAGCCAATAAAAATCTCTGGTTTCTACTAGATAAAGTTTTGATTTTCTCCTTTTTCCCCCCCTCTGTTCTTCCTGTCGTTTCTTCTTTTTTGCTTTTCATTGTCGTATGATACGCATTCAGAAATTTGTATATAAGTATAGAGTTCACTGACTTTTTGCAGACTGAACATGCTGTGCAGCCAGTATCCAAGAATCCCACTTCCTGCTCCATTCTTGTCCCTACTACTCCTCTTCCAAGTGGGACCAGCATCCTAACTTTTTTTTTGAGACAGGGTCTCACTCTCTTATCCAGGCTGGATTGCACTGGTGCTCTAATGGCTCACAGTAACCTCAACCTCCTGGCCTCAAGCTATCTTTCCACCTCCACCCCCTAAGCAACTGGAAGTACAGGTGCATGCCACCACATCTGGCTAACATTTTGTGTGTGTGTAAAGATGTGTCTCATTATGTTGCCCAGGCTGCTTTTTAATTTAAAAAAGTTATTGTACATATTTATAGAGTACATGTGATATTTTGATACATGCATACAATGTATAATCAAATCAGAGTATTTAGAATACTCATCACTTTGAACATTTATTATTTCTTTGTGTTGAAAACACTTCAAATCTTTTTGTCTAGCTATTTTGAAATATATGTTGTTAACTATAGTCACCCTAGTGTGTTATGGCATAACTTATTTCTTCCATCTGTCTGTACTATTAACAAATCTCTCTTCATACTCACATCCTTCTTAGTTTCTGAAAACTATCATTCTACCTCTACCTCCATAAGATCCAATTTTTTACACTCCGACATATAAATGAGAGCGTGTGCTATTTGTCCTTCTGTGCCTGACTTGTTTCACTAACATAAAGACCTCCAGTTCTATCCATCTGGCTGCAGATTTATAATATTTCATTCCTTTTAAATAGCCAAATAGTATTTTATTGTATGTATATCACATTTTTCTTCATCCATTAATTTGTTGATGGACACTGAAGTTGATTCCATATTTTGGCTATTGTGAACAGTGCTGCAGTAAACACAGAGATGCAGTTCTCCCTTTGATATACTGATTTCCTTTCCATTAGATAAATACTCAGTGGGTATTGCTGGATGGTATGATACTTCATTCCTACCAACAGTATAGAAGTGTTCTCTCTTCTTCAATCCTCACCAGCATTTATTATTTTTTGTCTTTTTGATAATAGCCATTCTAACTGGGGTAAAACGATGTCTCATTGTAGTTTTGATTTGCTTTTTTCTCATGATAAGTTATGTCGAACATTTTTTTTTCATATGCCTGTTGGCCATTTGTATATCTTCTCCTGAGAAATGTTTGTTCAGATTCTTTGCCCACTTTATAACGAGATTATTTAGGGCTTTTTTTTTTTTTTCCTGTTGTTTACATTCCTTGTGTGTTCTGGATAATAGTTTCCTGTTGAATAAATAGTTTGCAAATATTTTCTGCCATTCTACAAGTTGTCTCTTAACACTTTATTGTATCCTTTTTTTGTGAAAGAGCTTTTTAGTTTAATGTAGTGCCATTTGTCTATTTTTGGTTCTGTTGCCTGTGCTTTTGAAATCTTAGCCATAAAATTTTGGCCTAGGCTACTGTCCTGAATCATTTTTTCTATGTTTTCTTTTAGTACTTTTATAATTTGGGTATTACATTTAAGTCTTTAATACATTTTAAGTTTATTGTGGTATGTGGTGAAAGATAGGGGTCTAGTTTCATTCATTTGCATATGAATACCAGTTTTCCCAGCAGTATTCATTAAACAGGGCATCCTTTCCTCAATGTAAGGTCTTGGTGCCTTTGTTAAAAATCAGTTGGCTGTAAATATGTAGATATACATTTCTAGATTCCTTATTCTGTTCCACTGGAGGGTGTGTCTGTTTTTATACCAATATTATGCTGTTTTGGTTACTACAGATTTGTAGAATATTTTGAAGTAAGATGGAGTGATATCTCCAGCTTTGTTCTTTTTACTCAGCATTGCTTAGGCTATTTGAGGTCACTTGTGGTTTCATACAAATTTTGAGGTTTCTCGTTTCTATTTATGTGAAGAATGCCATTAGTATTTGATAGAGAATGCTTTTAGTAATATAATTATATTAACAATATTAATTCTTATCCATGAGCATGGTATATCTTTCCATTTGTGTCCTCTTCAATTACTTGTATCAGTGTCTTATAGTTTTTCTGGCAGAGGTCTTTCACCTCCTTGGTTAAATTTATTTAGGAGCATTTTATTTTTTTGGTAGCTATTGTGAATGGGATTTCTGTCTTCATTTTCTTACAGCTTGTTCATCTTTTATAGAAATACTATTGATTTTTGCATGTTGATTTTCATATTCTACAACTTTACTGAATTTTTAAATTAGTTCTAAGAGTTGTTTGTTAATCTTTAGGTTTTTCTGTGTATATGATCATGCCATCCAAAAGAGGAACAATTTGACTTATTCTTTTTCAATTTGGGTGCCTCTTATTTGATTCTCTTACCTGTTTGCTCAGGCTAGAATTCCAATCTATATTGAATAAGAGTAGTGAAAGTGGGCATCCTTGTCTTCTTCACATTTTTTAAAAAAAGGTTTTCAGCTTTTTCCTATTCAGTATGATGTTAGCTGTAAGTTTAAAATATATGGCCTTTATTATGTTGAATTATATTCCTTCTGTGCCTAATTTATTGAGAGTTTTTATCATGAAAAGATGTTGAATTTTGTCAGATGCTTTTACTGCTTCTCTATTGAGATAATAAAATGATTTTGTCCTTCATGATGTTGATGTGATGTATCAAATTTGTTGATTTGCATATGCTGAACTATTCTTGCATTCTTGGGATAATTTCATTTACTCATGGTATATTATGTTTTTGATGTGTCGTTGAAATGCATTTGCTACTATTTTGAGAAATTTTTGCATCTCTGTTTATCAGGGATATTGGCTTGTAGTGTGTGTGTGTGTGTGTGTGTGTGATCTGGTTTTGGTCATAAGATTTCACTGGCCTTATGGAATGAGTTAGAAAGAATATTCTCTTGAAAAAATTTTTAAGAATACTTGGAGAAGAATTAGTGTTAGTTCTTCTTTATAAATTTGGTAGAATTCAGAAGTAAAGCCATCTGATCCTGGGCTATTTTTTATTAGGAGACTTTTTATTACTGATTCGATCTCATTACTCATTATTGGTGTGCTTATGTTTTCTTTTTCTTTCTGGTTTAATCTCAGCAGATTGTATGTGTCCAAAAATGTATCCATTTCCTCTAGGTTTTATGATTTGTTAGCATAACCACAGTTCTTATTTCTCACAGCACAGCATACTTTTCCCATTTTGGTACTTTATATGAACAGAATTATATAGTACACACATCTTAATGTCTACTTTCATTTGCTCAATGTTTTGTTATGAGATTCACCCATGGTGTTGTTTGTAATGTGATTTGCTGTGCTCATTGCTATATAGTACTCTTTGTATTATTTACAACATAATTCACATATCTATTCTACTATTTATTAGCATCATGGGACTACTATGCATTATACTGGTATAAACAATTTTAGTACATATTTTTCATGCTGGGTTCTTAAAAAAATTTCTGAAGTCCTCCAACTGACCAAAACACTTTGAGTCAACATAATAACCACTATAAAGAAGACAAGCAGAGCTTAGGTTTTTAGACACTTCTGAGTGAAATTTATTGCTTGCGGAAACTTCCTGTCCAATAGCTTTCTCAGTTGGGAAAAAATGTGTTCTGATCCAAATTTTAATAGGCCACTGGAGGATTCTGCTTCTCAAATATTACTCTTGCAGATGATGCACAAACTGATAAAAGACAAAGGGAGTGCTTCTCACAAAGCCAAATTATCTGTGGTTGAAAAAGCAGGCAGAATATGACAGCTTAGAAGGAATAAGCCTTTAGATATGGGAATAATCTGTGGTTCTGTTCTTTTTAGCCTTCCTGCCATGGAAGATGAGATTGAACTCTCCCCCTCTTCCCAGTCACCATGTCTATCCAACTGTAACCATGTATATGTCAAGTAGGCATCTGCAAAAACTAAGCAAAAACAATGAAGAATAACTTCTTGATGTTATACGTTTTGTTAGTCATGAATCCCTCACTCAGCCCTTAATTGGATAGGATAAAATTCCCCTCTTTCAAAGTCCTTCAGAATTAGATTAGGGGAACAGAGTGAATTTTAAGGAGAAAGCACAAAATATTATTCACAATGGCCTTTCTCAATGAGGTATGATGAGAGGTAGTGATATGTTTGAATTCTTCTACTAGAATTCCCTGGACAACTTGTTCAAGGTACAGAATTAGGGCTCCATCTCAGGCAATCAGAATTATACTCTTAAGACCCCCATGTTCCCAGGGCTTTTATTTGCTGTATCTTGGTTCTCTTACTACCTTGGCTTGGGACACCCACTTGTATCTTGCCAAGTAAGAAGCTACTGGCATGTATACCAACAGTATCCAGTAGAAACATAACGTGAGCCACAAATGTGAGCCATATGCCAAAAAGTATCATATTAAATATGCTAAAAATAAATGGGTAAACTTATTTTTGATGATATATAACCCAATATTTCTAAAATATTATTTCATTATAAAAGCAATATAAAATTATTAACTTGTATTTTTTATGTATAATAAGTTTTCACAATCTGGAGTGTATTTTATGTTTACAGAATATTTAATTCTTCAGTTATAATTCAGACTACATTTCAAGATTACATTTCAGATTACATTTCAAGTATTCAATAGCCACACAGAGCTAGTGGCTACTGAACTGGGCAGTGCAGATATAATCTAATAAATAGCCTACATAATCAGATAAAAATGATGTAAATGAATTACTGAACAAACAAGTAAATAAGTAAAAGTAGCCTCCCTCAGATTCTGCATTTGTTATTATCTTCTACATGTCTTCATTTTTTATCATTAGGGGTGGGTGTATTTTAAGTTTGTCAGAGAAAGAAAGACTGGGACAAATGCAGAAAATCTGACCAAATTTTAATTATTTCAAAGTTCTCTTATTTGTTGCCTTTTTTGTTTGGTTGGTTTTATTCTTGAATTTTTTTTTATGCATGAAGAAAGAGAGAAAGGAAGGAAGGAAGAGGACAACTTGCACTAGAAGTTGAAGGAAGACTTATTTTATTTAATCCAGTTTAATTAGAGCAGTGACTCTTTAACTATAGCATGCCTCTTAGTCACCTGGAAATATATTTAGAATGCAATATTATGATCCCAAACCCAGAAAACAGATGGAATATGGCATAATTGGGATGAACACTCACAAATACTATAGGGAGTTCTGATGTAGCTTATGCAGGTAACAATTTTAGGAACACTGTGTTAGAAACAGCCTAGAACTGGCCAGTAAGATATGTTTAGTAAGTAAATGTTCCTCTTAGAGCAAAAATATTAATTTCATGATCGGACAGAAGAATCAGCTGTCATTGACAAACATTGTCCTTCATCTCTGAAACTTACTAACAACATTTAGGTGCACTTTGGTCCTGGCAGGTTTAACCATAGATACCACAGTCAAAAAGTTCTTCATCTTAAAAAACCAGTGAGAAGCATGGACCTTTGGCTACTACCACCTTCACACAGTTGGGTGCCTTATCACCACACATGCCATTGAACCAACTCTAACTCAAGACAGACATCCTGTAAAGGAGGCGCCCGGGTAGAACTATGGAGGTGCAGAAGACAGGGGGAGGCTCAGAAGGCTTTTTGCAGTAGGCCCCCCTGGACCTGTGTCGTGTAGGGTGGAGAAGATTTCATCAGGTGAAGACAGAAGGGACATTCTAAGCAGAGGTTTGCGATGGAAAAACATAAGAACATCTAGAAAAGTTTGGTCAGAGTGTCGGGGAACCCAATAGAAGTTAAGTGTTAACTCATCATGAGGAAAGTCCACATTTAGATTAAATGTTGTAAAGGTTTTACATATACAGGGGAAGCATTTGCTGTAGTTTGTACTAGACAATTCTTCTTCTTCTTTTTTTTTTTTTTTTCTTTCTTGAGACAGAGTTTTGCTCTGTCGCCAGGCACCAGGCTGGAGTGCAGTGGCGTGATCTCGGCTCACTGCAACCTCCGCCCCCCGAGTTCAAGCAATTCTCTTGCCTCAGCCTCCCGAGTAGCTGGGACTACAGGTGTGTGCCACCATGCCCAGCTAATTTTTGTATTATTTTAATAGAGAGGGGGTTTCACCATGTTGGCCAGGATGCTCTCGATCTCTTGACCTCGTGATCTGCCCGCCTCAGCCTCCCAAAGTGCTGGGATTACAGGCGTGAGCCACCACGCCTGGCCTGTACCAGACAATTCTACTTTGTGCTCCTTGTCACACTGAACTGATTAATAGTATTCTCTTTACTCTCATAAGAGTCTCATTTTAGGTGTGAATTATATGGCCACTGTATCGTGGTATAATGATTTTCTCTCCAGTAGTGACTCAAGAGGCCAAGGAGAGAGAGAAATTAGAGACTTATCCAGTGAAACCTAAAATATATTTAAAGTTCATATAAAATGTATATTGGCCCACGTCACTAAGACAAAAGAGCTGACCCTTTTACAAACACTTTATGAAGAACAAATTATTTAACCTCTCTAAGTCAATTTTCTCTTCTTTAAAGTTTGAATAATAATAATTTCATAAGCCTATAATCCCTTTTCCAAAAACTGTGGGGCCAGACAAATTTTGAAATTTAGCATTTTTCAAGAAACATTTTTTGGCCAGGCGCAGTGGTTCACACCTGTAATCCCGGCACTTTGGGAGGCCAAGGTGGGTGGATTACCTGAGGTCAGGAGTTCGAGAACAAGCCTGGCCAACATGGTGAAACCCCTTCTCTACTAAAAATACAAAAAAATTAGCTGGGCACAGCTATTCAGGAGGCTGAGGCAAGAGAATCGCTTGAACCTGGAAGGTGGAGGTTGCAGTGAGCTGAGATTGCGCCACTCCACTCCAGCCTGGGCAACAAGAGTGAAACTCCATCTCAAAAAAAACAAAAAAAACATTTTTTTTTCAGATTGTAGAAAGGTAATTATATACCTTCCTCTTCATGATATACAGCACCCTGTAATCATCGCAGCACTATTTCTGCAGTAAATGTATGAATTATCACATAAAGTGTGATAATAAGCATTTATAGCTTCACATCAGTTCTAGTCATGTTTTGCCACAAATAGGTTTGTCACAAACTTGGTGAAGAAAATAAGTTATTTTGTTTTGTTTTTAGAGCCCATTGTATATTAAAATTGCTGGTAAGGGGCTATGGAATTTTATTTTATTCACAGAACAAAAAATAAATTAGATTTTTTATGCAAAGTACTTAGCAGAGTGTTCAAGGAATACAAACTACTAACGATGATTATGATTGTTATTTCTCAGAGATCCCAGAAAAAAGTTGTGCAAGCTGATCTTCAGCTGTTATCTGATAGTGAATATCACTCTCTGTCTCTGCTCTGCATCACAGACTTTTCCTCAAATGATCTCAGTCTCACAACTCCATCATCCATCAGTCAGGATGAACAGTGACCCTCCATTGGCTCTCTGAGTCCACACTCCCTAATGTGATACAGTGAAAAGAAATAGAGCCCTATGCAAATTCTATTAAAATCCAATCAAGGAAAATAAACTGCAGACATCTGCTCTTTCCTGTCAGTGTCATTTGAATGTTTTCTCCTGGTCTTAAAATAAAAACAAGAACAAAACAAAAATTAAAAACAAACAAAAAAGATTGTTTATATTTCTTGAGTGCCTGCCAGGCTAGCATTCAAGCATTTGATCCACTAAATAACTATTTGAACAAGAGCAATGGAAAAGTAAACAGTAAGGTGAAGGGGACATAGGTTACAATTTTAGCTGGTTCTTTTTTTCTCATTCAGAAATGTATTGTTTGGTGAGCTCACTTTTCTTTCATATAACAGTGAAACAGTGGTTTGCATCTCTTTGGAAATGGCTGTCTAGCTTTGTATTCAAACCTATGAACATGATTGAAAAGAAAGTCATTTTGAATGTCAAGAAAAAATAAAAACACATCTGACTGGCTCTACTTGGGTCAAGTAAATATCTGATTGGTTAATCTGTATTGTCTTCCCCAACTAGAAGAGGCTTTTATTCTGTTTCTCCATACTTCTGCTCTGTATGATTACTGTGTGATTTCTCCAGCCAATGAACATTCAGGTTTCCAGTGATGTGTGAAAGCCACAACAACCCACAATATTTGGAAATCAGAGTGAAAATCATGCCCAGCAGGGTTTTGGAGAAATATTTAATTACCTGGTGATCCTTCCTGAGTGGCAATATCCTGACTATCCAGTCCACGTTCGTCACTTCTGAGAAGCTGAACACTCTAGACACTATGACCCAGATACGCTGTTGGCACAGTTGTATTCTCCATTCTGGACTGAATATCTACTCAGGGCAAATTGAGGACTCAGATTGCACTAAATGGACCAAATATGTGGACTGGTCTGAACTACTATAAGTTTGCCTTATTCCAACATTTCCGATTAGTGAGTGATGGCCCAGACACACTTAACACTACAAATCCCAGTTAAGAAAACCAATACTTTGATTACTCCAGCAACATGGACAGCTGAGACACACGTCCTATTCCAGACACTCCAATGATGCTGTCTTCATTGACTATCACATTCTTATCAGCCAAGACAAATTTACATTTAGACACTCATCACGTGGAACCACAGATCACCTTCTCTCTCCTGCCCAACACTTTACCTCAAGACTCAAGGACCCTCTGCTAGTCTAGTCTAGGGTGTTTCCCAAAGAAAAGTGGATTAAGATGGCTAGGAGTTCCCAGTAGCCAACTTCTTTCTTTTATTTACAACCCAAGACTCATCTGGGATAGTTAAACAAAATGCATCCATTTCCATGTAAGACTTACATGAGCTTCTTGATTTGTCACAGGGAAAGGTTCAGACCATTTATATTTTATCTTAAGGGACTGATCATTGAATATAGTAAGTATTGTGTCTAAGAAAAATGGGATTATGATTTGTGCTTATAATAAAATATAAACAAATTAAGAAAACAGTAATTATTATTATTTTTTTTTCTTGAGACAAAGTCTCACTCTTACCACCCAGGTTGGAGTGCAGTGGCTCAATCTCGGCTTACTGCAACTTCCACCTCCCGGGTTTAAGCGATTCTTCTGCCTCAGCCTCCTGAGTAGCTGGGATTATAGGTGCCTGCCACCATGCCCAACTAATTTTTGTACTTTTAGTAGAGATGGGGTTTCACCATATTGGCCAGGCTGGTCTCAAACTCCTGACCTCAGGTGATCTGCCTGCCTCAGCCTCCCAAAGTGCTGGGGTTACAGGTGTGAGCCACTGTGCCTGGCCAAGAAAACCATAATGTTTTAATAATAGCTGTTAAGAGCTTCTCAGATGGCTTATGTTATTCTGGATAAAGCTTGTTCAATTTAATGACATTATACGGACAAATCAAGAAAATAGAAAGGCAAACACAAAACATCAGTATTTATTTAATAGTTGGCTTCTGTTCTACTCAAATTATTAAATTGCCTGCCCTAGTTCACCAGTTTGCTTCTTTGTAGTAAACATATTTTTTTGTCAAGGTAAATGGTCTGCCAAAATGTGAATAGTTATAAATCCATTTAGCAAAAATCCTCTGTGAAATTTAATAACTGGTTTCCATGATTTCTGTGCAACAGGGTAGAATAATCCTCTTTTCTTTTAGCCCCCCCTTATACAAGATTCCAGTTTAATGCTAAAGAATTGTGTGGGGAGAGAAGCATGAGTTTTGTACCTGGGGGACATTTGACAATGCCTGAAGATGTTTTTCAGTTGCCAAAACCAGGGTACTAGGGAAGAGTGCTGTTGGCATCCTAAAATGCACAGACACCCCCTATAACAAAGAATTATCTGGTCTTACATGTAAATAGTGCTAAAGTTCAGAATTCCTGTTGTCAAATAATAAAATAAAATATAAAATTTTCATGACTGGTTCTCTAAGCAAACATTATAACAATACAATGACTTCCATCTACTACATGGCTCTGGAGTAACTATTAGTCTTCTCAGAAATGGAAAAGAGACACAATAGAAAACACCAATAGCAAGAAGTGTGCTAAGAGGTTTGCAGACCTTCTCTTAGTAATTTACATTACAAGCCTCTAAGACAGAGGTGTTAATATGTTTATTATATAAATGAAGAAACTGAGACTCAAAAAGATTAAGAAATTTGTCAAAGTTTACAGTAAGAAATTGGCAAATCCTGTTTTTGAAGATAATGCCTTCACGAACTAAACTGCATTGCTGCATATCAGCAGAGAAGATAGAATTACTGGACTCTGGCAAGATGTGTGATTGGTATGCTCCAATTTCTAGAGCAGAAAGATATTTATCTGATAGTCCTGTGGGATCAGGGGTATTCATATTGTGAATGAGAAGATATCCCTTTGGAAAACTCTGCCTAATGTCCACCATCATGGAAAATCACCATTTAGCCATGATATTAGTGTAGAATAGTTGGTCCTGTGTATGGTACAGTAAAGTATGTCATACAACCAATTTGAATTCTGACCGTATTACTTAATTGACCTTCAAATCATAATGCTTAACCTATCAGATTTAATTTTTTACTCTACAAACTGGGAATAATGATTGCAGCTTCTGATTCCGATCCTAATAGGTCTGGGGTAATGACTGATAATTTGTATTTCTAAGTGATGCTTGTGTCACTGTTGGAAGACTATACTTTGAGAGCCACTGACTTAGGACAGGAGGCATTAATTCTCCCTCAGAACCTCAATTGAGAACTTAAGAAATTCTAGCTGTTAGTTTTTCTTCAATAACTGTTTAGGAATCTCACTTTATATTTAGTGTATTTATTTTCACCTCTTTGATAAAATTTGATGTAATACATTATCCTGTAACATTTCGTTGGTTTGTATGTATAAAGTACACTGCTTTGTTTGCATGATGCTACATGCTTTAGCTTTGGAGTATTTCTCTTCTTGTGTTGTTCCTTGGCAATATGGAACATCTATAGCCATTTTGCCAGGCCACCTGCTTCTTGGTCACACTAATTGAGGCAGGCATAGAATGTCCTTGTTTCCGTTGTTTAATTTGCCTTTAACACACTATGACCAGAATCCAAAAAGCAGAAAGTACAGAAGGCCCAGTCACACTTCAATGCCATGTATGCCTTTAATATCACTCGCCATCTGTTTTTTGGAGAGGCTGAAACAAATTTTTGTTTTGTTTGTCTTAATAATCCTGGGAAGTAAAAAATAAGACCCATGCCAGAATGTCTTCCACTTGGTAGTCTCTTTAAAAAGGGTATCTATCTCAAGTTGTTTTTTTTTTAAATGACAAGAAAGATTGTTCCCATTACCTATTTACATGATAGTCATGAGTGTGAAAGAGGGAAGACAAGGCTGAGAGCTGCCACAATGACTACTGAACCTTATTTAAAAAAATCCTATAATCCACTCGTTCTTTTCAGGTCTAGCTAAACTTCCATAATATCTGTATCAATCAGGATCTAGCCAGAAAAATACAATCAAGTCATTCAATAAGAAGGAATGCAGTATGGGGAATTAGTAACAAGATGCTAGGAGAGCTAAAAGATGATGTCGGAAAAGGAAAAGCAAACCGGACAATAGCAATTCCTAGAAGCTGTCATCAACTTCAAGTCTGAAGAGCCAGAGGGAGGGATGATGTAACCATGGCTTAAAGCCACTTGGCAGAAGCTAGAACTAGAACGGACCAACCTAATGGAAGTGGGAAAAATGGGGAAGTCGCAGGTACTACTGCTCAAGAAATGAGATACTGCTCAAAAAAGCAGGAGAAATATCCTAGTTTATCTCGTTCTTTTATCTTCTTTCATCATCTACCGGCGAGTGGCGAGTAATTCCCATTGTCCCAACATAGACAGAAAAGGCATCTGGGAAGTGTGGTTTGCAGGGTCAGACCTCTTTGTTAGACTATAAGGCACCTGAATGCAAAGAGGAAAATGGATGTCATAATGGCTTACCCATCAATCTTTCATGTACTCAAATTTAAAAGTGGCGTTTATTAAACCAGTTATTTCATTCTGCTTTGACTCTAATTAGCTGGGAACTTATCGCTTATCTGTTGGATTTCATAAAATGTAAGTTAATAGTTGGGAGTGAATGCTGCTTCACCATTTACTGGTTCTATGGCTTTGATCAAAAGACCTCTCTGAATTTTAATTCCACCATCTATAAAATTCAAATAATACTGTTGCTATATCACAGGGTCGTTGTGGGAATTAAATAAGATAATGTTTATACGGCAGCTAGCACAATGTCTGGCACACAAACACTTATTATTAAGGGAACAGATCTTATCTCACTTGTTATATATATTCTATAGAACTATGCACATCACAGACCCCTCAAACAGTTGTTGAAGACACAAGTCAGTGATCTGTGAGATCTACCTATTTGCTTCACTTTCTGGCTAATCGTAATTGTTATAAGCTGATTATTGTCTATTCAAGAAGAGTTGGAGAAAGTATCAAGAGTAGTGGAATATCTCAGCGCTTCAGGAATGTTTCATACTTAGCCATCTTAGATAAAACTGAGTTTTAAACTTGGAATTTTTCACAGTGGCTTGTTTTTTAATGTGGAGCCTTTCAACAGTTCAAGAAAAATGTGCCACTTAGATACCAATTATGTTGTCATTGCAGTTATTACTTTAGAAGAAGAAGTCAATTTGCCTTTTGTTTGCCTTAAAAGAAAGTGCCGACCAGGTCAAGTTGGTCATCACTTCATGTTATTTTGTTTGAAAAATGCACAATGAGCCTGTTTGTGATGCAAAGCAATGAGCACTTCTAATTTCAGCATTTCATTTCCTTGGGGTATCTGTGCTTGTCTAGGGTCATGTCAAATATGCATTTAAGCCTGGTATACAGCTTCAGAAAGGGCTGAAAAACCTGTCTCATCTTTATAAAGATATATTGAAAGCAGGAAGGATCAAGGCACCTCCCATCTTTTGGTTCTGGCTAATCTTTGCGTTATTCATTTTGGAGCAAATTGGGGAAAAAAACAACCCATTTTTGTTGTTTTATAGCTGATCATTGGCAAAATGTTGATAAATGGATTTAAAAAGTCACCATAAAAATAAAAAAGTAAAAGTTGAATTTTACATTATTGAATTATAGTTATTAAGACAAATTCTAAAGCTAAAACATTATACTCTTGTTTGTATTACCATATTCATCTAGATAAAGGGCTTATTTTTTATTCTAAATGTAACTTTTTAAAGAGATTATATTTGGCAGTTTTAGAAAAAGGTCATTTTAAGGTGGAGAATGCACAGCTAGAATAAGAAAGAGACATATAAAAGTCCTAAATTCAAGTAAAAATTCTCTTGATGTCTCAAATTTAGACTGTAGCATTGCACTTTACATGTCATTTAAAGAGAGCAAATTCCTACATTGGGACTTAGATTTCATAAAGACATGAGAAGCATCATTAGAACTTTATGACTATGTTGCTTTTGTTGATCTTTTTTGTTTTCTTACAATAAAGAGACTGTCAGGCTCCCTGTGGCTTGAGTCACAACTTACAATTCAGTCATGTGCTACACAATAATGTTTCAGTCAATGACAGACTACATACAGGATGATGGTCCCATAAGATTAAAATGGAGCTGTGGAGTGGCCAAGATGGCCGACTATAAGCAGCAAGTGTGTGTAACTCTCATGGAGAGGAACAGAAAGGTCGAATAAATAGAAAACCTTCAACTGAAACATTGAGGTACTGGCATTGGGATTAATCAGGGAAACAATCTGGTTCCACAGAGAATGAAAGAAAGCGAGAGAGGACAATGGCCTACCTAAGAATAGCATACAGCCAGGGGATCTTCCCTTGTCTAGGGAAGTAATGAGTAGATGAGTGATCCCAGGAAACCATGCTTCTCCAACAGATTTTTGCAACCCTCAGGGTGGGAAATCTCCTTGTGAACTCACTCTATCAGGACCAAGTCTTCATTCAGTCTGACAGACATAGCTACATGGACTCTCAGCAGAGTAGCTGCTCAGGCATGTGTGGAGACCCTAGAGCCTTAGATACTCAGGCTTTCCAGCAAAAGTAGCTGCAACTTCTGCAAAGCAGGAGGTTAGGCTCATGTACACACCCCTAGGAATGAGGCTGAAACCAGGTTGTTGAGTAGCAACAGTTCACAGGCCCCGCTTCCACAGCACCTCACAAGGTAACAACTAGTTAGAAATTCCAGCCAGTTACCAGTAGTGGCATTGCACCTTCCTAAGAAGGGGCTCCCAGGGAGTGGAGTGGGTCACTATTTTTGCTGTTTGGGCACCTTAGCCATTTTAGCCTTCAGGCTTTAGAGAGTTAGAACCAATCTGGGGTAGAAGGGATTCCCCAGCACAGCACAGCTTCTCTATCAAAACATGGCCAGACTGTTGCTTTAAACAGGGGCCTGATCCCATTCCTACTCACTGGACAGGAACTTGCAAATGGGGTCTCCAGCTACCCCTGACAAATGGTTTTTGGCCAGCAACAGGTTTATTCCTCCCTGGGGCAAAGCTCCCAAAGGGAGGGACAGGCTGCCATCTTTGCTGTTTCACAGCCTTCACTGGTGACATCTCCAGATTCTGGAAAATCTGAGGTAACTAGGAACTGGATCAGCCCTAAGGCTGCTGAAGCAGCCCTACAGAAAATTGGCCAGACTGTTGCATGGGTGCACATTCCCTTATCTCCTTACTGGGCAGGTATTCCAGGCCTGGGCCTCCAGCCACCCCTTGCCAGAGCTGTTGAGCCAGCACCAACTCAGCAACTTTCTGGATGGAGCCTCTAGGGGCAACTTGAAAGCCTCTCTGCCACTGCCTTTGCAGTGGAACTGTCCTTGTCACCCTTGGACTAATGAAGAAGAAAAGATCCTAAGTGCCTTATCCACACCTTCAACAAGCTGCAGTTGACCCAAGGATAGGAGGCCCATCCATCTCCTATGGGTCCCACACACCCCTCACAGCTTGCCACCAGACAGGGAACACCTGGCTTGGGCCCGCAGCACAAACCTTACATCTTGGGCTGACTGCACTGAGTGATTGCTGATCTGCATCTCTCCAGGTGGAGTCCCCAGGAGTCAAGCAAATGACCCTTGGCCACAACAACTACCAAGATCTCTTCTGCTGTTGCCTCTAAGCTGGGGAAGAAACATAAACACCGAGATTGTCCCCAGAGCCACAGTAGGCAGCCCAGAAGTGTCAAATTGTGAACTACAGACAGCACTCAAGAAGGAGAGGAACTCATGCTTTCAGAGAACTGAGAGGAAACATTACTGCAACTGTGAGGAAACAGAGTCACACAAGTGAGCAGAGTCTACCAACTGAACCAAAATCCTAAGTATCAGCTTCTGGATCACACCCTAAAGCTTCAACACCAAAAATACCTCACTAACATACCTTACTCTGAAATCAGAGACAAGGAGTCAGCTTGAAATAAAGACCCTGCACAAAGCCTCAGCCTGGTGAAAACATCCAACAAAGAAATCCATTGACTGCACTCAGTCTACACTGCAGTTAAAGGAACATCCACACACAGAGATGAGAAAGAACCAGTGCAAGAACTCTAGTAAGTCAAATGGCTACAGTGTCATCTGTTCTCCAAATGACTGCACTAGTTCTTCAATAAGAGTTCTTAAGCAGGACTAACTCGCCATAATGACAAAAATAGAATTTGGAATATTTCTGTAGATAGGAACAAAAATCATAAAGATTCAGGAAGATTGCAAAACCCAATCCATGTACAATAAGAATCACAATAAAGTCTTATAGGAGCTGAAGGACAAAGTGGCTAGTGTAAAAAAGAACCAAATGGGTCTGACAGAGCTGAATAACACAATACAAGAATTTCATGCACAATCACAAGTATTAACAGCAGAGTAAACTAAGTTGAGAGAAGAATCTCAGAACTTGAAGACTGGTTCTCTGAAATAAGACAGTCAGACAAAAATAAAGAAGAATAAGAATAAAAATGAATAAACAAAGTCTCCAAGAAGTATGTGATTATGCAAAGAAGCCAAATCTGTGAATCATGGCATCCCTGAAAGGGAAGAGGAGAAAGCAAACAACTTGGAAACTATATTTCAGGATATCATCCCTGAAAACTTCCCCAACCTTGCTAGGGAAGCCAACAGTCAAATTCAGGAAATACAGAGAACTCCTCCAAGATTCTGCACAAGAAGATCATCCCCAACATGCATAATTTTCAGATTTTCCAAGGTTGAAATGAGAGAAAACATGTTAAAGGCATTTAGAGAGAAAGGGCAGGTTACCTAAAAAGGGAATCCCATAAGGTTAACAGCAGACCTCTCATCTGAAACCCACCCTACAAGCCACAAGAGATTAGGGGCCTACATTCAACATTCTTAAAGAAAAAATCTTCAGCCAAGAAATTCATAACCAGCCAAACTAAGCTTCCTATGAGAAGGAGAAATAAGGTTCTTTTTAGATAAGCAAATGTTGAGAGACTTCATTACCACCAGACCTGCCTTACCAAAAATCTTGAAAGAAGCACTACATATAGAAAGGAAAGATTACTACCAGCTAATACATAAACACACAGACCAATGTTACTGTAAAGCAACCACACAAGCTAACACAAAAACCAGTTAACAGTACAATGACAAGATAGAATCTACACATATCAAAACTACTTGGAATGTAAACAGGCTAAACAGGGCCCACTTAAAAGTCACAGAGGGGCATGCTGGATAAAAAGGCAAGACCCAATGGTAGACCATCTTCAAGAGACTTATCTTACATGTAATGACAGTTACAGGCTCAAAATAAAGGGTTGGAGAAAAATTTTTGAAGCAAACGAAAAACAGAATTAAGCAGGAATTGCAATCATAATTTCAGACAAAACAGATTTCAAAACAACAAAGATAAAAAAGACAGGAAGGGTAAAGGGTTCAAGTCAATAAGAAGACCTAACTGTCCTAAATATACATGCACCCAATGCAGGATCACTCAGATTCATATAGCAAGTTCTTAGAGACCTACAAAGAGACACAGACTCCCACACAATAATAGTGTGAGACTTCAACACTCCACTGAAAGTATTAAACAGATCATCAAGGCAGACAATTAACAAAGATATTCAGGACCTAAATTCAGCATCGAACCAAATGGGTCTGATAGACATTTACGGAAGTCTCCACCCCAAAACAACAGAGTATCCATTATTCCCATCATTGCAACCACACTCTCGGACTCCAGTTCAATAAAAATAGAAGTCAACACAATGAAAATTGCTCCAAATCATACAATTACATGGAAATTAAACAACATGCTGCTGAATGACTTTTTAGAAAATAAGGAAGAAATCAAGAAGTTATTTGAAAATAATCAGAACAAACGTACAACATACGAGAACTTCTGGGACACAGCTAAGATAGTTTTAAGAGGAAAATTTACAGAATGAAATGCTCACATCAAAAAATTACAAATATCTCTCTCCTGCCTCAGCCTCCCAAGTAGCTGGGACTATAGGCAAAAAAAAAAAAAAAAAATTACAAATATCTCAAATTAACATCCTAACTTCACAACTGAAAGAATTAGAGAGGCAAGAACAAATCAACCCCAAGACTAGCAGAAGACAAGAAATAACAAACATCAGAGCTGAACTGAAGGACATTGAGACACAAAAAACCATTTCAAGGATTAGCAAATCCAGTAGTTGATTTTTTTGGAAAAAAAATAAAATAGACTACTAGCTAAACTAATGAAGAAGAAAATAGAAAAGATCTAAATAAACACAATTAGAAACAACAAAGGGAATGTTACTACTGACCCCACAGAAATTAAAACAACCATCAGAAACTACTGTGAACACCTCTAAAGACACAAACTAGAAAACCTAGGAGAGATGGATAAATTCCTGGACACATGAACCCTCCGAAGACTGCACCAGGAAGAAATTGATTCCTTAAACAGCCAATAATGAGCTTCAAAATTGAATCAGTAAGAAATAGCCTACCAACCAAGAAAGCCTGAGGGATTCACAGCAGAATTCTACCAGATGTACAAAGAAGAGCTGGAGCCATTCCTACAGAAACTACTCCAAAAAATGAGGAGGAAGGACTTCTCCCCAACTCATTCTATGAGGCCATCATCCTCTTGATACCAAAACCTTGCAGAGACACACACACAAAAAGAAAACTTAAGGTCAATACCTTTGATGATCACTGATGCAAAAATCTTCACCAAAACACTTACAAATCAAATGCAGCAGCACATCACAAAGCTAATCCACTATTATCAAGTAGGCTTCATCTCCAGGATGCAAGATTAGTTCAATATACTAAAATCAGTAAATGTAATTCATCACATAAACAGAACTAAAGACAAAACCACATGATTATTTCAAGAGATACAGTAAAGGCTTTTGATAAAATTCATCGCTTCATATTAAAAACAATAATAGCCATCTATGACACATCCACAGCCAACATTATACTGAATGGGCAAAAATTGGAAGCAGTCTATTTGAAAACCACCACAAGCCAAGGATGCCCTCTCTCATCACTTCTATTTAACATAGTATTGGAAGTCTTAGCCAGAACAACCAGACAAGAGAAAGAAATAAAAGACATTCAAATAGGAAGAGAGAAAGTCAAACTATCTATTTGCAGAGAACATAATCGATTCTATATCTAGAAAACCCCATAGACTTGGCCCAAAAGCTCCTTTGGCTGGTAAACAAATTCAGCAAAGTTTCAGGATACAAAATCAATATAGAAAATTTACTAGCACTCCCATACACCGACCACAACCAAACTGAGAGCCAAATCAGAAAGGCAATCTCATTTGCAATTGCCACGAAAAACACACACACACACACACACACACACACACACACACACACACACACACACACACACACACACACACACAGGAGTATGGCTAACTAGGGAGGTGAATGATATCTACAATGATAATTGCAAAACACTTCTCAAAGACATCAGAAAAGCCACAAACAAGTGGAAAAATATCCCATGTTTATGGATTATGGATAGGAGGAATCAATATGATTAAAATGGCTATAATGCCCAAAGCAATTAACAGATACAATGTGATTCCTATCAAACTACCAATGACATTCTTCACAAAACTAGAAAAAATTATTTTGAAATTTATATGGAATAAAACAAGAGTCCACATAGCCAAGGCAATCATAAACAAAAAGAACTAAGTTGGAGGAATCATGTTAACCAACTTAAAAATATACTACAAGGCTACAGTGACCAAAACAGCATGGTACTGGTACAGAAACAGGCACATAGACCAATAGAACAGTATAGAGAGCTCAGAAATAAGGCCAGCCACACATCTGTGACCATCTGATCTTTGAAAAACTGACAAAAACAAGCAATGAGAAAAAGACTCCCTATTCAATATATGGCACTGGGATAACTGGCTAGCCATAGGCAGAATATCAAAGCTGAACCCCGTCCTTACACCATGTGCAAAAATCAACCCAAGATGAATTTAAAGACTTAAATGTAAAACTCAAGAGTATAAAAACCCTGGAAGACCACCTAGGCAATAGCATCCAGAACCTAAGAATGGGTATCTTTTATGACAAAGACACCAAATCAATTGTAACAAAAGCAAAAATTGACAAATGGGATCTAATTAAACTAAAGATCTTCTGCACAGCAAAAGAAACTATTACCAAAGTAAATAGACAACCTACAGAATGGGGAAAATATTTGCAAACCATGCATCTGACAAAGGTCTAATATCCAGCATCTATAAAGAACTTAAAAAAATTTACAAGAGAACAGCAAACATTAAAAGGTGGATGAAGGACTCAACAGACACTTCTCAAAAGAAGACATACATGTGGGCAACAAGCATAAGAAAAAAGCTTAACATCACTGTTCATTAGAGAAGCACAAATCAAAACTACCATGAGACCATCTCAGACCAATAAGAATGACTGTTACTCACCACTTTGCCATGTGTGTACCTATGCAACAATCCTGCGTGATCTGCACATGTACCCCAGAACCTAAAGTACAATTAAAAAAAAAAGAAAAAGAAATGAAAAAAACAACAGATGCTGGTGAGGTTGTGGAGAAAAAGAAACGCTTTTACACTTTTGGAGTGTAAATTAGTTCAACCGTTGTGGAAGACTGTATGGTGATTCCTCAAAAACCTAGAGGAAGAAATACCATTCAACCCAGCAATCCCATTACTGGGTATATACCCAAAGAAATATAAATTGTTCTATTATAAAGATACATGCTTGCATATGTTTACTGCAGCACTATTCACAATAGCAAAGACATGTAACCAATCTAAATGCCCATTAATGACAGATTGGATAAAAAAAAATGTGGCACATATACACCATGGAATACTATGCAGCCGTAAAAACACAGGTGACAATGTCTTTTGTGGAAACATGGATGGAGCTGGAGGTTATTATCCTTAGCAAACTAACGCAGGAACAGAAACCAAATACTGCATGTTTTCACTTACAAGCAGGCACTAAAGGATAAGAACTTAATGAATACAAAGAAGGAAAGGACAGGCACTGGGGAGTACTTGAGCAAGGAAGGTGGGAGGAAGGAAAGGAGCAGGAAAGATTATGGGCTTAATACCTGGGAGATGTAATAGTATGTACAACAAATCCACATGCTACGTGTTTGTCTGTGTAACAAACCTTCACATGGACCCCCAAACCTAAAATAAAAATTACCAAAAAATAGAGCTGAACAATTCTTGTTGCCTAGTGACCTCATAGGTATGATAATGAGTGCAATGCATTACTTATGTTTGTGGTGTTGCTTATATAAACAAACCTACTGTGTTGCCTGTCATGTAAAAGTATAGCACATACAATTATGTACATTACATAATACTTGATAATGATAATAAATGACTATGTCCCTGGTTTATGTGTTTACTGTACTATACTTTTTATCATTATTTTAGAGTGTACTTCTGCTTGTCAAAAAAAAAAAAGCTAACTGTAAAACAGGCTTAGGGAGGTACTGCAGGAGATATTCTGGAAGAAGTCACTGTTATCGGAGATGACAGCTTCATGTATGTTATTGCCCATGAAGACCTTCCAGTGAGACAAGATGTTGAGGTGAAAGACACTGATATTGAAGATTCCTACCCCGTGTAGGTCTAGGCTAGTGTGTGTGTTTATGCCTTAATTTTAAACAAAAATGCTTGAAAAGTGAAAAATAAAAATAAAGTTTAAAAATAGAAGAAAATGCATAAAATAAGGATATAAAGAGAGAAAATATTTTTCTTTAGCTATACTTTTTTTGTGTTTTAAGCTATTATTACAAATAAAAAGTTAAAAATGTTAAAAGCTTATAAAGTAAATGTTACAATAAACTAAGATTAATTTATTTAAGAAAGAAAATTTTTAATAAATTTCGTGTTGCCTAAGTATAGTGTTTCTAACATCTATAGTAGTATACAGTAATGCAGGTCTTTACATTCACTCACCACTCACTCACCAACACCTAGAGCTACTTCTAGTCCTGTAAGCTCCATTCATGGTAAATGCCCTATATACGTGTACTGTTTTTAAATCTTTTATACCATATTTATATGTAAAAGACCATACTGTAACTTTTCTACATTTAGATACACAAATATTTACTGTTACAACTGCATACAGTATTCAATACAGTAACATGAATATGCTGTACAATGTTATAGCCAAGAAGGAATAGGCTATACCATATGGCCTAGCTGTGTAATAGGCTAAACCATCTAGTTTTGTGTGAGTACACTCTATGATATTCATACAGCAACAAAATTGCCTGACCATGCATTTCTTAGAACGTATCTCTGTCATTAAGTGACACATGACTGTATATTGAGCATGTCTGAGTTGCTCCTGTTGCAGGCTCTGATGCCAGAAGTCCCATTTCCATTGCTGGACCATGAGAAGTCACCTTGGGATTGGACTTGTGAATCTTTTGGAAGATATGTATTTTTTTTTTCCATATGCAACTAGATTAGTGGCAGCATCTTTATCAAAGTCAGGTTCTCTTATATTCACTTTTGAAGATTCTGTGGCAAACTGATTGACTGGTTCATGGAAAAGTCCAGATTGAAAGGCTTTATTCAACAGAAAAAGTCAGTGTGCTCAATAGTTCTTGCTCTTATCTTTCTTGGCCTAACCATCTTTGGTTGCCTAGGGCCTTGTTGGCTCTCATTTAGCTGCTATTAGATCTTATCCAGAGCTTAGGTTACAGTAAGCATTGAGGCTTATCCTAATCCTGAGTCTATTCAGCCCTTTAATATCATGCATTTATTCATCAAAACATCCATTTATTTATTCCTGCAATAATTCATTCAACAGTATTTACTGAACCCAGTTAAATGCCAAGTTCTCTGAGAGATACTGGAGATAGACTGTCAGTATACCTTGCTTTTGAAGCAAAGCTAAACAGTACCAGCCCTCATGTAGCTTATAATGCAAGTGATTTTTTTTGAATCACACATATGAGTGTTAAACCAAAGCTGTGATAAATTCACAAAAGAGATCTTTGTAGTGCTATGAAAACCTAGAATGGAGGAATATGAACTACTCAAAATCAGATGTGCTGTAGATGAAAAATAAGCAAAAATGAGAAGTAGGGTGTTTTAAGCATAGCACAAGGCCTTGCAATAGGAAGTAACATATTTATGTCAAAGAACTAAAAGCAACAGTGGCTGAAGCACCAGGCAGGAGAGAGCAGGATGATGGTAAGTGATTCTGGAAAGACTTTACAGGCCATTTTGGGGGACTGGGGCTATTGCCCCAAACCGATGAGAGGTTATTGTGTGATTTAAGCCAGGATTGTGATGGGATGGGAAGTTTATGTAGGGATAAGGACATAAAAAGGTAACATATTCAGATACAAATTTCAAAAAGATCATCTGAGTACAATGTAGAGAAGGAGTACATCAATGTAAATGCTAAAGCAGTGCTAGAAAAAGATAACATGGAGTAGGTTCCAAGAGATAATAGATTAAATATGGTGATATGGTTTGGCTGTGTCCCCACCCAAATCTCAACTTGAATTGTATCTTCCAGAATTCCCACACATTGTGGGAGGGACCCAGGGGGTGGTAATTGAATCATGGGGGCTGGTCTTTTCTGTGCTATTCTGGTGATAGTAAGTCTCAAGAAACCTGATGGGTTTATCAGGGATTTCTGGTTTTGCTTCTTCCTCGTTTTCACTTGTCCTCACCATGTAAGAAGTGCCTTTCACCTCCTGCCATGATTCTGAGGCCTCGCCAGCCATTTGGAATTGTAAGTCCAATTAAACCTCTTTTTCTTCCCAATCTCGGGTATGTCTTTATCAGCAGCATGAAAATGGACTAACATATATGGTGGATGGAGGAAAAAGCAAACTGAAGGATGTCTCTTAGGGTATGCCTTGTATAACTAAGTATATGATGATGCTGTTAACTGAGTGGATAACACTGGAAAAGGACTAGGAGTATCCTGCTTGCCCACCTCCCCTTTGTCCACAGAGAATGTCCAACATGGCAGGAAACATTGGCTTTTGTTACAAAACATGAAGAAGGCAAATGCAGTAACCACTGGTACACCACACAACTGAAGCTAAATAGTTCTATTGATATTTATTATAGCCAGTCAGTGTAATATAACAGAGCATAAGCTTTGTAATTAAACACACTTGGATCTAACTCCAGGCTTACCGCTTCTTAATTTTGAAATTGTGAAGGTCTCTCTCTCAGCCTGAACATGGTTTACATTTGGGCTGGATAATACTAGATACAAGGGACTGTCCTGTACATTTTCAGGTATTTAGCAGTCAGCATCCTTGGCTTCTACTCACCAGGTGCCAGTAGCTTTGCTCCCTTGACGTGCCTGCCAAAAAGGTCTTCAAACATGGCCAGATATCTCCCAGGGAGGCAAAAATTCCTCCAGTTCAGAACTCTTTTATTTTCCTTGATTTATAATTATATTATTTTAAAATAGCTATGATCGATTTACTTTCTTGTCATTAATAATATATATGGAATTAGAAATACAAAATTCAACATAAAAGTAAACATTTAGAATAATCTAATTATAACAAATTATAATTTTAAAATTTACATTAACATTAAAAAAAAACAACACTTTGCTTTTGCTAGGGACCCTTCCAGGCCCTTGGAAGAAGGTCCTGTACCAATGAAGCACCATGAGCAGGAAGGCCTCTGAACAGAATTCATCACATCTGAAAAATGAAAATGGGATGAGAACAAATATCCTGTACTCCATGCTCTACATGGGTTTTCTCTAGCAGGGTCTACTTTTGACTGTGCTTAGAGGTCAAAATGCTTTTCTGTTCTTGTTCCCACACATTGTATACTACAAACATCCACAACAATAATCTTTTCATTATTACAGCCAGTTATAACTTGCTAGAAGACACTAAAACTTCTATTATCAAACATGTCTCTGAAAAAGAGCCTTTTGTTATTTTAACATACCACTTAGTTATCAAGTGACAGTTTGTACGTCCACCTTAAAAGCCCGTTGACTGGAAGATTGATGGTTCAGTGACTGAAAAAGCAAAGGATCAGGCTGCAAACATTATGGGACTCCTTCTAAAGTTTAACACTGATCTTATCACTTAAGAAACAACTTCCTCTATGGTTCCTTTATGGGATTCATTGAAGAAATAATTGCCTGTTCTAAAATCTGTTGGAATTCACACAGGTGTCTAAAGATCTTTTAAGAGATTAAGATTTCAAGATAAGGCAGCTACTGGTTACACAGTATGTTGATGAAACCCTTTGTGGTCTGACACTTGGTTAGCGTAAAAATGACCTTTCTTTCACTATATGTAAAAATAATTGTAGTCTTTTTTCTGTTAGGAGAACTTCTTTTGGAATAATTAGATTTATAATAGTTGCATTAAAAATTGTTTTTACAAACAGTGGATTAGAGGATTTCAATGTGCCTCAGCCACTTGGAAATAGTGCATAAAGATCAACTCTATAAGCTTTATTTCAAGAAGGAAAGTGGGAGTCTACTAGAATCATGAAAGACCATCCAAGATCCCAGAGAAGAGAGTGCTGGCAAATATCTCCTGTGACAGCATCCAGCTCATAAAAGTGAGTGCAGCCCCAGTGTGTGAGAGAGACAGAGGTTCTCCCTCTGTGACTCACCTTTCCACTAGGAATCCCAGCAACCCAGGCCAAGGGAGAGCACTTTGCTTCCCAACTCCTGGAGTTGACTTAAAGAAAGGCTTGGAGATGCTATGTGGGAAAGACACTGAGAATATGTGCAGACATTTTCCCAGATTCAAGACAGAGAGCAGGATGCCATTTTTAATACAGATACACACAAAGTCAGCCATCCTTTGGTGACCCAGCAGTGTGACAGTACAGGCATTTTAATCTAAGATCAGAAATTGAAGCAATTATTCTGAAGTGGACTGGGGACTCCCACATCTAGAACTGTGAAAAGCACCTCAGTAGTAGGTGTGGGAATTCTGTTCTCCCCTCTTGTAGGCCTGGGATTTGAGGAGAGTTTCTACAGCTGAAGTTTCTCTTGGGTGCTGACACTTGGAGCCAGGGCCAGCCTGTTGACTTGGAACTAATCTGCGTGTGCCATTGCTAGGTGCCCTACCCTACTTCCTGAGAACATGTTGTAGCAGGGCCCTCACTGCTCCACCTGCAAGCAGAAATTCAGGCATTTGGAGCACCTGCTTGCCTGGGCCAGCAGCCTGAGCTATCCCATCCTTCCCAGACATAGATCTTGGTGCAGGAAGACTCTCTCCACTACATGCCCAGGCAGGTTTTCAGGCATTGGGTACACCCTAATTCAGCAGGCTGTGCAGAGATCCTGGCACAGGGAGACCCTCTCAGCTCCACACTCAGGTAGATCTCCAGTTATTTGGAGCACAGGCTTTCCTAGTGCAGCAGCCTAAGTTGCCCCATTTCATTCTCATGCAGAGATCTTATGCAAGGGGGCCCTCTCTGCTCCACAACCAGGCATATCTCCAGGCATCTAGAGCAACCACTCTCCTGGATTAGGAGCTTAGGCCATGCCCTGATCTCTATGCTGGGAACTTGGAGCCAAGAAGGTTTCCCAGCTCCACACCTAGGCATACCTCTAGGTACCTGGCAGCCACCCAGTAGATTCTCCCTTGGCACTGGTTCTTGTGCCTGCCATTAGAGGACTTGCAGGCAGACCTGCCAAGCCTAGTCCTGCTTTTTCTGGGTGCTGCCTCCCTACCCCAGAGATGAGCAGATCACTATGCATTCCACAAATCAGCCCATTGCCTGATTAAACAAGGATCAGATATATACTTAGCCATGTTGGCCACAGTCAGCTTATACCTATAAGTACTATCTATGGGCTTATAGCACAAACTGCACATCCCAATTTAAAATTTGCTGAAAGAAATCCCTAGAGCTATAGAAGCAAAGCCAAAAGACCCTACCCAGTATTCTCTACAGTCACATTTCCTAGGGAAAGGAGGAAACAAAAAGGTAAAGAAAAAAATTAATAATAACATCTAAGGGAAAGAAAGAAAAAGAAAAAAGTGATAATCACGCTAAAATAACTACAAAAATTAGAAGTGCCAACATCTCTAGATGAGAAGAAACTAGCATAAAATTTGAGCTCCATGAAAAATCTGAATGTAGTGACACCACTAAAGGATAACACTAGTTCTCCAGCAGTGGTCTTTAGCCAAAATGGAAACTCAGAAATGACAGATAAAGAATTCAAAGCAGGGATTGCAAGAAAGGTCATTGAGATCCAAGATGAGGTTTGAAATCACCACAAGGAGACTTCTAAAACAACCCAGGAAATAATCATTCAGAGCTTTTGGAATTAAAAAACTTACTTAAAATTTTTCAAAATACAGTTGAAAGCTTTATCAATAGATTGGATGAAGCAGAATTTCAGAACTTGAAGAATGGTCTTTTGAAGTAACCCATTCTGACAAAGATAAAGAAAAGATCATTTAAAATTTTTTTTCAAATTTATGGTTTTATGTAATGTAGACTGATGTAAGTGTCATTGAACTATATCTGTTTAGTGTAGTATGGTAACTGGTTAGCTTCCATGAAAGCATATAGTTGCCTACTATTTTGAATCATTTTGAAGGCAGCCTAATTTTTGTGAGAGATGTGGATTTCGACAGTGACATATGAGCAAGTATTATTACTACCTAAACTAAAAATGATCAGATTTTAAGCTGTTCCAGGTAAATTCACTATGTGCCTGACTTTAAGGACACATAGCCCTAATAATCATTCCCTGAGTATTTTGTATTATAATTTGCAGAAAGTTTTACTTGAAATTCACTCACCACACAAAAATAATCTGTTGTAACAAATATGTATGTATATACTACTGAACATTTTTTAGTTACACATGAGTTTCAGATGAGAGGTTGTAGAGTCCATTGAATTCTTAATATAGCTGTTTTACCAAGAGGATTTCGTGTTTTATTACTGTTTTAATGTAAGAAACTATTATTCTCTTGCATTTATTATGGATTCCATGTAGTCTCTATTATTCTCCTGTGTTTATATAACTATCTTCTAAGCAGGTGAGAAAGCTCTTTAAGAAAGCAGGCAAGACTAAGAGACTTAGAAAATTCTATAGATTAAAAGGAAAGTTGGAAATGATAAGAGCTATTGAGAGAAGTATGAATATACAAGTGATTGAACCAAAATTAAAAGTCTTAGATCCTGCTAAAGAGTCTGGATTTACTGAAGTGGATATTGAAAAATTTGAAGAACTTTCAGCATTAAATAGTGATAAAATCACTCTAGAGAAACATTCAATTTCATGTTCATCATTGGTCCAAGAAGAAGAAAGATAAAGGGCAACTGATTGTAAAATTTTTAAATAAATTTTGCAATTGCATATAAAGTGGTTGCTGAAAGAGAGTGATGGTGTCCCAAGTAGAAGAATCACATCCAAAAGTTGTAATTGTATATGTAGCCATGTATCTTAGTTTGTTTTCTGTTTCTGTGACAAAATACTACAGACTAGGTAGTTTATATAGAATAAAAGTATTTTTGACAGTTTTGAAAGCTGGGAAGTCCAATATGAAGGTTCTGGCATCTAATAAGGGCCTTCTTAACTGTGTCATCCCATGGTGGAAGTCATCATATGGGGAGAGAGCATAAGTGCACAGGAAATAGAGCAAGTGGGGGCTAAACTCACTTTTATAACAAACCCATTCTCATAAAAACTAACTGACTTCTGAGATAATGACATTAAACTATTCATGAGGGCAGAGTGCTCATGACACAATCACTTCTTTTTAGTCCCCACCTTTTAACCCTCTTGCATTAGAGATTAAGCTTCCAATATATGAACTTTGGTAGACATATTCAAACTATAGCATCTTGTGTTGTAAGGAGCAAAGGGAACCCAAATGTGTCTCTTATGAAGGTTTGTTAGCTTCTTTGGCCCACTGCTTCATACATGGCTTTAGTCTAAGATAATGGTCATCCAATTTCAGAGTCTTAAGGGTTGAGAAGAAAAGATCACCTCTTCTTCCTTAGATTCAGAAACTTGGAAATTTACTATTATACCTATTTTTTTTTATCACCTCATTCCACATTCATCTCTACTGCCACTAAACAGCAAGTGTGATTACAGCCTCCAAACCTCTCTTCTTGCTAATAAATTAAACTAGAGAGAAACTTTTCCATTTGCAGGAAACCGTTAAAAAGTGCATTACCAAGGATGACATTTCAATCATTGGTTATCTATAACATATTTGATGATTTGTATTACAGTACCTTTTCATTGAAGTATAGATGGAAAGTATAATTATACCTGATACTGTGCAGTATTAAGTTGCTTTAGTGGTAGATAATTAGGAATTGATCATTGCTTCTGCATGTCCAGTGTTAGACATAGTAGGAGCTCAAACTTTTGATGAATCAATGAATGAGTAATAAAAGAAATAGCCATTCCTGAGATCATCAGCTTTTAGGTTGCCTGGTAACTTCATCATTATATGAACCTTGCTTTCTATTTAAAAATGTATTCAGAGTTACAAACATGTTTTATATGAACTTTTTTTTTTTTTTTGAGAGAGAGTCTTACTGTGTTGCCCAGGCTGGAGTGCAATGGTCTGATCTTGGCTCACTGCAACCTCCACCTTCCAGGTTCAAGTGATTCTCTTGCCTTAGCCTCCTAAGTAGCTGGGATTACAGGCACCCACCACCACGCCTGGATAATTTTTGTATTTTTAGTAGAGACAGGGTTTCATCATGTTAGCTATGCTGATCTTGAACTCCTGACCTCAAGTAATCCACCCGTCTCAGCCACCCAAAGTGTTGGGATTATAGGTGTGAGCCACTTCACTCAACCTACATAAACTTTTGAAACAGAAAATTTTATGTCAGAATTTTCCTGTTAGAGTTTTCTATGATTTCCTTATTGATACCTATTTTTTCTCTGCCTATTCAATCTTTAATTGCTTATTTTAGTGTCTTATTCTTTAGATACAGACTTACTTTCACTCTCTGAATGAAACTGCTCCTTCTGGAACTACTTCCCATGTGCTACTCTACAAGCCAAAAGATGACTTAGAAACAATCTAAGAGAAGGCAGAGAGATCCAAGATGGCCACGTAGCAGCAGCTCGGGATTGTGGCTCCCAGTGAAAGCGCAGAGAGCGAGTGGATGCCGCAATTGCAGATGAATTTTTGATGCCCACAGACTGGGAGATTCCCGGCGAAGGAGCCACACGGGTCGCCAGCGTGACTCTTTTGGCCGGCGCGGCGCTTCTCGGTGCGGAGTGTACGGGACTGGGTGACCAAACGCTCCGCTGGTCCCATCCCCACAAGGAGAACAGCAATTGGAAGCACTGAGGACTGAGAGCAAGCACAGCTGAACCCAGGAAGGCCCAGCTCTGTGGGGAAGGGGCGCCCCCCGAAGGAAAACTAAGAAACAGAAAAAACTTCATCACCAACAAGCCGGACCGTCCACTCAGAGACCCAATCTGAAAGTCAGCAATTACAAAGACGACAGGTGAATAAATCCACAAAAATGGGAAGAAACCAGCGCCAAAAGGCTGAGAACACCCGAAATCAGAATGCCTCTCCTCCTACTGGGGATCACAGCTCCTCATCAGCAAGAGAACAAGGCTTGATGGAGGATGAGTGTGATGAACTCACAGAATCAGACTTCAGAAGGTGGATAATAAGAAACTTCTGTGAGCTAAAAGAACATGTTCTAACCCAATGCAAAGAAACTAAGAACCTTGACAGAAGATTTAACGAAATGCTAAGGAGAATGGACTACTTAGAGAAGAATATAAGTGAATAGATGGAGCTGAAAAACACAACACGAGAACTTCGCGAAGCATGCACAAGTTTCAACAGCCAAATTGACCAAGCAGAAGAAAGGATATCAGAGGTC